>VYZP01044954.1:3022-17255 GCA_013400635.1 Hypocryptadius cinnamomeus
TAAATTGTTAGTATATGGCACAGGATATCTGTACTGGTTCCATCCAGGACAGAGTCAATTTTTACAGTAGCTATGAGGACGCTGAGTCTGGCCAAGAAGTTATCCTATACCACCTTGGGTTGGTTGCCAGGGGTGGAGGTAAGGAACTCTTGCTTCTGAGAAGGGTGCTCCTTACAGGGGGGAGAAAGCAAGGCAGGCAGTATTGGTGCAGATTTTCCATGTAAATTTCTGCATTGTCTTGTACTTTCTGTTATGGTAACACCACTGTGTTTAGTGACACATAAATTCTCCTGAGTACATTCAGCAAGGTAAAAAGAGACAGCAGTATCTCTCAGAGAAAAATCATCTGGTAGCACAGGCAATCCTTTCAATAAAGTTCAAGATGCTGAGAGCCAAGTAATCTCTTTCTTGGAGGCAAGAGGCAAAGATCATTAGGATTCCAATTTTTTAATGGAACTAGGTAGTTCTGGGGCAAAAGACTGCTCTATCTGAAGTTTTGGGAAGAGTTAAGCTAATGTGACTCCCCTGAGGAACTTTTCTGCAAATAGAGTAGGCCGACTAAAGTCTTCATTGGAAAGTACCATTACAGTTAAATGGCATTGAAAGGTGCTATTTATTATATTTTGTCCAGTTGCCTCCAGTTGTTCTCCTCTCCAACCTGCATTTAATTTTTGTTGTTGTTGCTGCTGTTGTTTTTGTGTTTGGCATTGTTGTTGTTGGTTGTGGTGTTTTTATTTTTCATGAAAAAAGTGCAATTGTTAAAACTTAACATAAGTGGGAAGCTTTGTTAATTGTCCCCCAAATGTTCTCCACAAAAAGTATTAAGGTCTGAGACTGAGGATTACACTGAGATGGATTGCAATTCTGTGGTTTGGAAAGTTGACATTTTCAGATTAAAATTGCTATGAAAATTGAAACTGTGCCTGGAGAGTATGTGAGTGCATTCACAAATGTTCAATTACGACATTATTTATATGATTATTAAGAGCGTAAGGAAGTGGGGGACAGGATGTTCTTTAGAGTAAAGCTTGAGTGTGGCAGGAATGCGTGGTTGGGTTTCCTGCAAAGGAACATATGAATGGAGATTATAGATTTTCTAGGGCAATAATGGGTGAGAAATGCATCATTCAGGTGAGTCATGGCATACCACAGCATAAACCCTTGCTGTGAAAAAGCTGATTTACTGTGTTTGCTCAACCTGACTGCTGGTGCAGAAACCATCAGCAAATTTCATTTAAGCAGTACTTAACGTTACTCTCTACAGCCTCAGTTTTCAACTATGCTGACAGATGTTTTCCATGCATTGTCTGGACAACAGTGTACCCCTGATAGAAAGATGCTTTAATTATGTTTTTCCCTCAAACTTATATTCTTGTACAAATAGGCTCAGATTTGCTTTGACACTCTTCAGAATAAATAACATGTTTACAGTATGAAATATTGTCAAGGGAGAATTCTGTTTGATTTTTTCAAATTTTCTCTCTCTTTCCAGCTAAATGTATTTAAAACCTAGTTTTTTATGAAAGTAATATTGACTTATGTCTTTAGAAATACTTGCACTTAGTTCACTATGCTTTTCATGCATTTTCATGCATGTTTTACATGTCTCAAAGGAGTTAATAATGAAATGTGAATGGTCGAATTCCAAACAATATGCCATAAAGAATACAAACATACAAAATCTATAATCCTATGTGTTTATGCACATGTATGGTTCCTGGGGAACCAACAGCAAAACAACCGAAAACCAAACCAAAATCTTGCCCAAAATCCCAGCCTTTTTATTTTTACTTCCACTAAATGGTAATCAGTTCTGTTGAAAAGGATCAAAACCAACAAAAGCTATGAGGAAAAGCAAAAAAGACCCTTACAAAGCTATATAAAGGACAACTTATTGATATTTTAACTGTAAGTCTTTGGAAATTACAAAGCATGAGACAATACATCAAAGAGAAATTCATTACAGAAATAAATATCAAAGATATAAGCACAATGTATAGATTTTATTTGGGGCTTCAAGAACTAGCATTTAAACTATAATACTTTTCCTGATAAATGTAATTGAAGAAAAATTGTGCAAATGTGAATGCAGTACATTATACATTTTATGCACTAAATAACAATAAACTTATTTTTGAGAAAATGAAAATAAAATCCAGTTAAGTTATATTTCTAATTTATGATTTCCCAATGGCATGATCACAGAAACTCTCAAGAATCCTGGACATTAGGTTACCATGATAAAATAGGCATTGCAAAAATTATTTCTACAAGTATATTATTTTTCCTGATTTACTTCTGTTAACAAGAGCTGAATTAACTTTTTCATCCTGACCCTTGGAATCCATACTCAGAGTTTTATGCTAGATTCATCCCTGTCCTATAAGACTTACTGGCAGGTATACATTTGTGGTGTACTTGCCTAGGTTTAGTAACCCTTCTGTACTCAAAGACAAACACAGGAAACAGATTTTTCTTAAGTCAGCTATTTACTACAACATAAACTCAGAGAATTAATTTCAAAAACGGAACATGAATACAAGCTAGAGTGCAAATAAAAACCAAGCTGGATGTGCCTTTACCCAGCTGAATGGCCTAGATTAAGATCTGTTAGATGGAAGCTCATTAGTAGCTCAGTTAGGTAAGATCTCAACACCTTGGTAGTGCAACTAGAATGACACTATAGAGTACTACAAGTACTTTTAAAATTTATTTATTAATATCTGCGCTTTGCAAATATACTAACTCTGTCAGTCCTCAAGTGTTTTATAAATTACTTATTTTTAGACCATTGACAAGCATTTTGTTTAAATTTTTCTTTAATTTGTTCTTAAAATATTATTAATGTCTCTGCTTTATGTATTTTGTAGATATTTAGTCTCAGAGTTGTCTGGACCAACATACCTGCAATATAATTTTCTTACCTTTCTTTGTTGTCTGGTTTAGCACTGTGCATTTTTCTCTCCTTAATTTTACCCCCTGTGCACCAGGACCACTCTCCCAGATTATTTTCTTATTCTGTATATGGCAATTTGCATTACTTTGAGATTATTATCATTCTCCATTCGTTTCTTGCTGTTTATAAGAAAAAACTCTACAGGGCTTTATTTTCTCTGCAGTGCATGCACAGAAGTCCCATTATTGTTAATGGAAGTTTCGTTCAGGTATGTTGGCCCATTAAATTGTAGAATCAGTACAAAAAGAAGAGAACTGTAATTGGCCTATCTTTTTTGCAACATGGAAGCCTCTAGCTCATTATCTCTAAACTAAAACAAATCACTATTTTAATGTCTATAGAGTAACTTTAAATATCACTACTGATAGCGTCCGCTGTCTGCATTAGCAGTTTTCTTCAGTGTTTGTGGGAGAAAGTAAGGAACAGTGATAAGTTGTTTGAAATTAAATTTACATCCAGTTTGGGAGGTTTGTGAATGTGCCATATATATTATGTTGTTTATAAGTTCTCAGAGATCTGAAAGAAATTTTTTTTATACTGGAAATCACTGGGTCATGCATAGTGGTGATAAAAAGAATACTACATGCTCTTTGAGACTGCTTGAATATTTGTTCTTACTCAGTTTTCTGAAATCATTGTCTTTGCTGCAAGTTCCTACATGTAAAAGAGTTGTACATGTTGCAAATAGTCAGTACTGAATCATGGTTTTAACAATCAATTCTGAATCATGGTTTTAACAAGTAGAGAACACTAGCACAAACCTTACTTTTAGCAGTTATTGATTGTTTAACTGAAATATGTTTTAAGTAGAATGAGTAATATAAAGTTATAATATTGTGATTTACCACGCTCTTTTCTTTGCTTTGAATACTTAGCATGAGTAGATGGATTTCCTGAAATCTTGGGCCCCAAGCTGTGAATGTACACTTAGATGTGTTTTCAGCTGGAAGAGAGTTTTCTTAGTAATTTTCCTGGTGGCTGGCACAGTGCTGTGTACAGTCTTTAGTATAACCAGAATACTGATAATATACTGATGTTTTTGTTTGTGAGAAGTAATATTTAACCTAAGTCTAGGGTTGCAGCAGCAAGCAAATACTCTTTAAGCCCAAACCAGAACACAAGGGCACTAGAGCCATCAGCTAAATGTGCAACTTGTCAAGAACAGCTAACACGTACAAAGAGAAAGATTGCGATAAGGTTCTAGAATATCCTGCCTAAAAATCACCACTGGACCAGGAGGCTTTGGTAAGGCATGTTGAGAGCATGTGACGGGAATGTATAATTGCCCAGGGCTTTCTTCATCTGAAATCCCTCCCCACATGTGTCCATCTCAAGCTGACCTGCCACTGTACCACACTATTAAATTTTTACTTTTATAAATGCGGTGACTGAGACTTTGGTATTGGAAACACAGGACTGAGCCTGAAAAAGGAGAAAGAGCTCTTGAGAGTGAGTGTGTGTGTAAGAGAGGAGTTGACAGGAGCACCCTTCAGCTCACTGGAGCCATCCACTACAAATGGTCTCAGAAGTTAAAGTCTTTCGTGGTATGTGGATGCTTGAGTGGTGTGAGAATGTTCAGGCATCCTCCGTTAGGAATAGAGACTTCTCCTAATTCTCCTAATGGAGAATTGCTTCTCCGTGAGCATTCGGCTATTCCACTCTGACATTGGTGAAGTAAGCACAGCATAAACAAAAACATAAAACAGACTCTTGGAGACTGTAATGTTTTCTGAAGATATATTAAGTACTGAGCGTATTAGCAGCTTGCATTTTATAATATTTGGCTTTCAGGAAAGGGTGTATGAAATAATTAAATGGGACAAATCAAAAAAGGCAAGTAATTCACCTTCTGCACAGAGACATAGCAGCTTCTCTGTTTTAAAGCACATAGAACACATGAAATTATCGTGTTGCATCACTTGTGGATTTATTGGCTCTCTTTGGGGACAAGAGCCTTGCAGAGGTACTTGGATATGTTGAAGCACTGGGTAATTATGAGTGGCATGAAATTAAACAAGAACAAATCCAGATTCTGCCCCTGGGATGCAGTAAATCTGGGCACAAGTATAAGCTGGGGGAGGAGTGTGTGTAGAGCAGCCCTGCAAAAGGGATCTGGGGGTGCTGGTTGGCAGCAGCTCAGGGTGAGCCAGCAGTGTGTGCCCGGGCAGCCAGGAGGGCAAACCCATCCCAGGGTGCATCAGACACAGCATCACCAGCTGTGACTGGGATCATCCTGCTGGATCCAGCCCCTGGTGCGGCCTCACCCTGAGTCCTGTGTGCAGTGCTGGGCCCCACACTCTGAGAAGGGTGGGAAGGTCCTGGAATGGTCCAGAGGAGGACAGCAGAGCTGGTGGAAGGGAATATGGGAATGGTTCAATGCTGCATCAGGGTGGAGAAAAAAATCCACACCTTTCTTCTCTGTAAAATTTGTGCAGACATTCCAAAAAGATTCAGAAGGTAAAATAAGGTGTTTTGTCTTCTCGGAAGTCCTGGCTTTCTATTAAATTGAGGAAAAAGAGTGTCACATGGAAAAGCAGATTTCCAAAATTACTGCTGAAGAATAGGCAGGACTATGTAACATCCTTAGGGAAACAAAAGTTTCAGCACTTGCTAGTGGGAATGCTGATTAAATTCAATTTTAATCTTGAGTAGTTGTATGTTGGCCAGAACCAAGTCTCTCTTTATTTTTTGATTTTGAAATTTAAACCTTATGCAGTGCTGGTTGCATAAATCACAGAATTGCAACAATATCATTAGAGCTCTAAAATTAATAAGCACAGCTCCAAGCCTGAGCATTCATCACTGAAGGGTTACATGAGGAGGAGGAAGTGCATCCTGTATTGTGGCTTAAGTGGTTCCACCTAAAGAGTGCAGACAATTTCATGGAAAGTTCAAGAACAGATAAAGACTAAGTTGTTAGCTGCATGAATAAAAATGAATTATTCATCCACCTTTGTAACAGAAATCTGGCTGACAACTGTGTTAGTCAAGACGCTGAGAAGACATTTGCAGATGCTATTTGAAAATCAGGGCTGGAGGTTTCTGTAAAAACTGCACTGAATCTTCTTGTACAAAAGTAATATATACATAGGACCTATTTTAATTTAATTTCATGTCCTACCTTTAACCTCTGTAATTATATTGTGTAAGAAATTAGACAGCTACAAGCTTGAGATCTGACTTGGTATTTTCTACTGATAAATGTGGTATTTTTTACTGATAAATCAGTCAGGAAAAATATGGTTTCACATATATGCATGTTTTGCCTTTGGCACCAAGCTGCGTTGCAGTTCATGCTGTTTGCCTTGATGTATATCACCTCCACATCTAGGAAAATGAAGAGCTGCACTTTAACTGCAGATAAAAAACCCCTACAGTTAAACAATGGAAAAAGTCTTTCTACAAGCTAGTGTAGGAAACAGAACACAAGATGTCTACTCAAAATATATAAAAATAAGGTCTTACAGGAGCATTCAGCTGCTCATAGAAGCTCTTAAATTTGATAGAAATTGTTATGTTCAGACCACATTCTGTAAAAAACTATATATTGAATGACTATTTACACATGATAAGCAAAGATAATAAGGAAGAATGGAGACATAGGGATATGAAACTGAAGGAAGTGATGAAAGAACAGGTAAAAAAAAGTGAGTGAACAAAGAGATGAAAGGCTCAGGTGTAACACAACAAAGCCTGCAGGGAGGGAAAGAAGCAGATGACCTCGATGAACCCATTTACTCATTTACCCACTGAAGAAAAGAATGCTTGGGAGAGCTGAAAAGATCTAGGAGAGAGGACAGCAATCCCTAACAATGGGTATACACAAGTTAGGAAAATTATTTCATTAAATTCCATTAGAAGTTTAAGCCTAAAAGTAATACCTGCAGGTTTTCTGCTTGCTGCAAAAACTGTGATTTAAACTTGTATGTTGAGAAATAGTACAATATTTAGGTGGTTAGGATTCAACAGTGTGAAAGTGGTTCCATGAGACTCCAGTCTCTGATGGATCAAAGAGTTTTGACCTTGTAGAGGGATAATACACTAAACTCTGATAAATTCAGTGAGAAATAAGAGAAGATAGGAAAATGTATGCATGCAATAATAAGAAACAAATGATTGCTTGAAGAAATGCCAAATATAAGGAAGGCACTTTTATAAAAACAGATAATATTTTACTTTTTGAGCAGCATTATTGATTGACACATGTTTGAGATCTTCAGAGTTTTTTGGAAATTTTTTTTGGTGCTGAAATACCTATATTGCAGTGCTACTGAATTATTTCCTCTGGGATGTGGACACACTTTCCCAGGGAAGGCTACATGAAAAGGTACAATGCGCACAGCTACATTAGATATCAGAAGTATTTAAGCAAAAAATGGAACTATTTTTTTAGTGAAGAAAGCCACAAAGTGGTCAGCCATAGCACACCTGCTTAGAGGAATTATTTTACCACAAAATCATAATTCATTTAAGGAACAGAAGCAAGGATCAGAGGCAGAGTAATCTCACTCACAGGGACTATTTTCTACAGATCCTCAACAGTTATGTGACTTGGGAACTTAGAGAAAAATATCATAACAAGAGCATCTCAATTTCATTACTCACTTTGTTTTCCCATTGATTGCTTTTACAGATCTTGTGGTGTTATTGGAAATTGTATCTATATCTCTTTTCTAGGAAAAAAATTACATCACTCTAACTGCTAATTGACAAACTCTTTGACATTTTTCTTTACTAGATTTATCTTAACCCTCATGAAATGTAAGATACTTGACAGTTTTATTTTTACTTAATCATTATTTCCTATCTCTGTTGAGCACAAAATTTTTCCATTTATATTTCATTTTATAGTAGTTTTGTTTTAATGTTTTAAAATACCACTGTTCATGCATAATAAATATATTATCTCCCCTTTGGAAATTTATCAGTTATTTATCTATGCAGTTCTTGGCAAAGTCAGTTATTTGTTATAATTAATATTTTAATAATTGAGAAAGGACATAGATCTATAAATTATATGTTAGCAGCATACAAGCACCAAATAATGTTGGATCACTAAAGTCTCTTAAAGTGTGTCATCACCATTATTACCCATTTCGACTGTTTATATTATTATGCTTAAAAAATGGGAATGTTTTATGAGGCTGAAATCTATGATCATGGTAATGGTTTTGTAAAATAGGCTTTTAGGATAGCAATTACTTTCTAATAGATGTTAAAGGAAAAAAAAAACCAAACAACCAAAAACCGGTACAACAAAATTGGTGTTTTGTAGCTATTTTCTTTAGTTGTTCATTAGAAAATATATTTTAACATATATTTCATGATTTAAAATAACCTCATGTTGAATATCTAAGTTGCGCATGCTTGTAGAGGGGAGACAAGAGCTCAGAGTAAAATTTATAGGAACCTTTTAGATCCATGTAGAACACGGAATGTTATAGCTATTTTTCAATTTTTTTTCCATAAAACAAACTTTTTAAATAAATTCTTTTTTCAAAGTCAGCAATATGATTGTCACAGTAACTAAGCAAATCTAACGACACCTGATACAGGAAATTTAGACATTGATAGTACCCTGATACCTGCCTCTTGCCTTGGTGTCTGCCTATGCAGTTAATTGGAATTACTCTCTTTGCAGGAGGACACACTGGTGGAGCATTCTCTCTTGCAGAGGGAGAGTGTCTTAAGTGCAGTGTGGAGCAGGTGGTAGGAAAGCAGGGGAATGAAAGTGAGAGAGAGTCACAGATCCTCTTCCACATCTCCTTTAAACCCAATACCCTCCTCCAGCCATGTGTAGTCTCAGAGTAAGGCAGTAAAAAGGATTGGACCAGAAGGAGATGATAAAAACCATGTCCCACCAGGCCACTGGCCCTTATTGTACAAGATGTAACTTTTGTCAGAGCTGCAAAATATTTTTTAAGTGTGGAAAATATTAAAAAGTACATTTAATTTTATTTTTAATACAATAGTATATTCTATTCTGTTTTTAATAAGATAGTTGAGTGGCATTGTATCCTAAAGAAAAACAATAAATACACTCATCGGGGGCATTTTAAGGAATAACACTGTTTCTTAAGTGCTCATCTTTCACTGACAGTAGTTTGCCAGAGCTTGTTTCTCATGTTTGTGCATGTGTGCCCTTAAAACAATTCAGGAGAGCATAGGCAGAGCTGGTCAAGAGATGTGTTCAGATAATAGTTGCCAGTGGAGATTAAACAAAAATGTTTCTTCAAGGATCTGGTGATGACTACTTTGTTAAACTTGAGCCTTAACCTCTTTTGCATCCCTTCTGTTCATATTTTAATAGTAGAAAGAAATACTGGGTAAGAGTTTTAATTGCATCTTTTAGCCCCTCTTTTAAGAATATAACACATGCTGTATATTTGCAGAAGAATGTTTAAGCTCTTGCGTTAGAGATGCCACAGGCTTTCTTAAGACAGGCCTGAAAGGTTTCTTGCCTCTGCAAATCACTGTCAAATTTTTTGAACATAACAAAAGTCATAAAAACCATTTTAAAAGCAAAGAAGTATTTACTTGGGATGTTTTACTTTCTACTCTCTGTTTGTCAGCCCCCATCATCCTCAGAACATCTTGCAACAGCAGAGCTAAAGCCAATAAAAGAATGATCTTTAAAAGACTTTTAAGCCACTTTAACCTCGTGTGTGAATGAATATCTTTTAATTTTCAAATTAATTCACATTCAAGTTCCTCTCCAGGTCTCTAACCCTAGTTCACTAAAGGCACGCTAAACCACAGGAAATACTCTTGTTCCTTCAGCCCTGTTGATAAAATGTCTTCTGTGTTGTATAAGACCAGGTGTCCTTTTTTTTAAGCTTCTCACATGGACAGTGATAGAAACAGAAATAGGACAGTAATAAAGTACCTGCGATTTTCATGGAGAGTGACAACATTGATCTGCAGATAAAAGGTAGCAGAATAGGATTATAATTATGAACTTTTAAAATGTCTTAATGTTAATTACTAGAATGCTCAAAGACATATCCACAAAATAGCACTTGGGATTATGTCCTAAACTTTTTTCTTATAATGTAAGAAGATCATTGTCTTCTAGTGCAGCATTTCTGGCAAATTCCTAAGTACTACCAAGCCCTTCGGGAACAAATTACAGCTATAGAAATATATTAAATAGTCCAATACAAAGAAGAATTTGTAAATAGTCCAGTATTTAGCTGTCTTGAGCATGGTGAGATGATGATTTATTTATTTGTCTTTCCATCTCAGGAAAATGCATTTTATACATTATCTTTTTGTTGTGTGTGAAATATTGGGGGGGATGTATGTATAGCAGCAGTTATTATTTTATTCCTGCCATTATTGGTTTCACTGTTTCCTAAAACCTTACCATCATATATTCAGGAATGGCCTTGAACTATTTGTCTAAATCACCACAAGCCTTACCACCACTTGTCAAAAGCTTGCTATCTTATTCTATCTTTTGATGAGTGTGGACTTGAGCACAGGCAAGACAAAACAAATGATGCCAGACAGAATTTCCAGTTCACTATTTACAGTGTGCATGAGTTTTCTAACTCTGTATATTTGTCACATATATCTGGATGTTAAAGAGGACATAAGAGACTGTATTTGCTGTTCAGGAAAATTGAATTCAGGAAATGAAGCTTTCTTAAACATTCCTATAGTTTTGTGTCTGCTCTACATATTACCAAATTTATTTACATATTTCACATTCTGAGGATTTCCATATCTAATTTAACTTTCCATATATATTTAAGAGAGAGAGAAACTGCCCAAGAAAGGTCAGTTCCTTGTACCAATCTCTGACAGAAGTAGGAGACTGTTCCTGCAACTTCAATCACCTTAAAAGCAGCATGTATTAATCCTCAAGGGAATTTTTGCTGTTTGTCAAGATTTTGTAGTGATAATGTGAGTTCTACTGGCTTTACAGTAAATAGGAAATTCACAGTGTTAATAGTTACTCCATATTCAGCTTGAGGTATTTCAAATGTCAAAATAACTTATTACCAAAGCATTTATACACAAGCATAATGACATTTTGTAATGATGTTACAGCCATCTACAATATTTAATCAACCTCTGTTGGACCATGCAATTCAGCTTCAAGAGTTTATCCATCAGTTCTGCCATATCCTAGCTAGAAATCCATGGCAGGCACACCTATACTGGAGTAAAGAACATGTTCTAACATTGTGTCTTTGCCTCTCTCTACCCTTTGCAGCAGCTTTGGCTCCTAGATGCTGTGTCAGCACAAGTTTCAGCTGCACTAGAATATTGCAAGGCAAGCAGCCTAATGATGTTGTGCTCAGTCATATGTACATGCATATGACTGCCTGTATGTCTTTTCATTTTCTCATTTCAAAGATCAAGTTCCTAAAAGAAACAATATGGCAAAGCCTAATGTGGAAAGTCTTCTGTGGGACAGGCTTTCTCCATCCTCTTGCATATGTAAAAAACGGTTGATTTGAGCCCTGTTGGCTGATGTATCATGCTTACTTTTATTGCTGTGGAAATGTGTTTTAAACCAAAGCTGCCATGCTTTTGTGGGAACTGACAGGCTGCTGCTTAAGTGTCATGAGAAACAAGAACTTGTCCTTGGTTTATATATTCAAAATAAGATTGTTGCATTTCAAAGAATACTGGTTTTGCCGTTTTTTTTGTGGTCTTATTTCCCATTATTAGAAATTCCAAATATAAGCATTGAAATGCTCAGTTGTTCACATTAGAATTATGTACTGTGGACTGTAAAGACACTGTTATGCAAGGTTTATACCTACCTCTCTGGAGAGAATATATATGTCTATTTTGTAGATCTATTTTATATATATATGTAAAGTACAGTATACCCTATATTAATTAATTGCAATTAGACCACCTAAATTTTGTAATATTCATACAGAAGGTGTTTATACATGTGTGTATAGACATAGAAGATATATTTTAAAAAATTTAGAAATTATTTAAATTGCAAACTGTGAGACCAAATATTCCAAGGTTGCCAAATTTGAGCTTCTATAGTTTTTGCAACAATCCTAATTTCCTTTTGAAGAGAGATTAAACAGAAACCTTTGAACCGTTGAAAAAAGCTGGTGCAACTGGAATATTTGTATAAGGTTGAGGAAATAAGAAAGAAAATTTGGATTGAATCACATCTCTAATTGGCTTGAAAAGAAGAACTTTACCCATTGTAAAACTGCAACAGTATAAGTGGAAATCAATTGGATTGATTTTTGAGGAACTTACTGTAGTGCTGCCAGTTCAAAACTCAATCAAACACACTGTTTAGTAATAAGGTCATTAACTGACCAATACTTTCACTTAAAGTATAAAATCTACAGATTTTTGCAGTGCATTTTGCGACTTTAAAGACTGCAATTTATTTGGTATTATGAATCTACAATATGCATTGTGAATCACTCAAATCTTGCTTTTTCACTGTTGTATGAAAAATTTATCTGAATGACTTCCATGAATGCTAAAGGAACTCCAGTTTCATAATACCTACTGTAGATAGCCCTGGGATTTGGAACAGTTAATATGAAACAGTCACTTTCCATGGTGTACTTGATTTAAATCACAAGGTCTAGCGGTGGTGGTGGTGCTGGAGTGCTGCAGGTTTGGCCTTAATGAGAAGGCACCCGGATCTGATCTGTGTCATACACAGCACAGCAGTCTGTAATGGACCTGTTGAAGAACACAGCTGAGCCCATCAGCCAAGCTGGTAATTCCTGTGTGGTAACACATTTCAGAGGAGTTAAAAAATGCTTTATGGCTGCTGTGTGGGAGACGGGTGAGAGAAATGTGAGAAAAACATCCCTGCACACACCAAGGTCAGTGGAGAAGGAGGAGGAGGAGGTGTTTCAGGTGCTGGAGCTGAGATTCCCCTGCCACCTGTGGTTCAGCCCATGCCATGGCAGCTGTGACCCTGCAGCTCCTGGAGGTCCATGGGGATGCAGAGATGCACACGCAGCCTATAGAGGAGACCTACAGTGGAACACGCAGATTCCTGTAGAGACTGTGACCCTAAGGAGAGAGGTTACGCTGGAGATGGCTCCTGGCAGGATCTGTGGTTCTGTGGAGAGAGAAGCCTATGCTGGAGCAGGTTTGCTGGAAGGAACTGCAGTCCATGGAAGACCCACATTGAAGCTGTCTGTGTATGAAGGACTGCACCTCATGGAAGGAACCCCTGGTGCTGGAAGAGTTTGTGAAGAACTGCAGTCCATAGAAAAAAATCCATGCTGGAGAGGTTCATGAAGGACTTTTTTCTGTAGAAGGGACCAAATACTAGAACAGGTGAAGAGTGTGGGAAGGAAGACTCATCAAGGTGTATGAACATACCCATGTCCTTTTTCCCATACTCCTGCACTTCTTAGGGGTAAAAAAGTAGAAGAGTCAGAGGTGAAGCTGAACCAGATGGAGGGACAGAGGAATGGAAGGAAGATATTTTTAGACTTATTTTTCATTATTCTACTTGGTCTAATTGACAATGAATTAATACAATTTCCCCTAGCTGAGTTTGTTCTGCCCATAGTAATAATTACTGAGTGGTCTCTCTATCCTTATCTTAACCATGACCTTTTTGCTGTATTTTTTCCCCTTGTCCTGTTGACGAAGGACAATGACCAGAGCAGCTTGATGAGCATGTGATGGCCTGCCAAGTCAACTGACCACAGTCATTTTCTTGGTGCTTGACTTGGGAATTTTAAAGAATTCAAGATAAAGACAGTAACTGGGAGAGTTAGAAGGCAAAATGTGGACTGAACTTTGCTAGAGAGCAGAATAATTGTGGGGAATATCGGGTATAATTTTGGTGAAGTGATGAGTGCTAGTGTGTGTAAATTCCAGCATGGCTTCTAGGAGAAAATGCAGCCTGGGGAGGATTGGTAGGCTGTTCCTAAAGGACTATACTGCTCATCAATGACCCCATGCTGGAGGTGGGGAAAAGTGTGAGGAAGAAGAAGAAGAAGAGAGAAGCTGTTATAGACTGAGCAGAATCCCCTTTCCCTGTCCCTCTGTGTTACGCAGAACAGGGTGGATAGAAGAATTTGGAATGGAGAAATAAAGTTGAGACTAAGGCTGGAATAAAGGTGTTCTAGCTTTTCTCTTTGCTTTTCCCCTTTCCACTATATTTTTAATTGGTAATTAATTTCCTCAGGTCAAGTCTGTTTTCATTTCCCTATCTTTCTCGAACCCATGAGCATTTTTATCTTGTTTTCTTCTCAAATTCTGTTGAGGAGGTGGAGAAATGGAGCATTTTTGTAAGCCCCTGACAGCCAG
>VYZP01044969.1:0-11192 GCA_013400635.1 Hypocryptadius cinnamomeus
TTACCATCTCTAGCAGGTTCAGGAGTAGCTGGCTGTGTTTCCTGACTATGTTATAAGCTCGACAACAAAGCTCCACAAACTCCTGGAAGCGCTGTGGGTTTTTTCCCCCCTCTGTTATGAAATACTCCATCTCTGATGTGAAGATGAAGGGAGCTCGGTCCCTGGAAAAGAGAACAATTACCTGAGAAATTTCACCCAAAATAGCTAATCATGCAAGGCAGTAAATATTTGTAACTCGTTATTCACATTTGTGTTTTTCAGTATCACCTTCCTTGTTATTTCATCTCTCCCTTTCTCAGGGTTGAAATCTCTCTTGCTCTAAGTGGGACAGAGACAGGTTTGATAACAAGAGTTTCCAAGTGAGAAATCCAACAACTGAACAAATGTTTTCTTCTGGCTGTTCTTTGCTTTTCTTTTTAAACCCTCATTGCTTTAATTTCTTGACTCCATCCTGAAAGTGAATCTGGAAATGAGTTCTCTCTTGGTATTGAAATATTTAAAAGCTGTTCTCAAAGAGGGTGGGTTATAAATATCAACTCCCTACTAGGCAAGAAGGGAATTTAAGAAAAAAACCCTACACCTCCACAATCCACCAACAAGAAGAAAACCCCAAGGTATGATGCTATCATTAAATATGCACCATTCTGAAGAGATATTTCTGACTCAAATTCAAAGGGAATATAAATACATTGTCTTGCTTTCCTTACAGTTACTCTGTTCACCCTTGGGTAAATAAGGTGCAGAATCTGACAACATGGCTTGCCTTTTTTCCTTATCACCAGCTCAGTTTGTGGCTATGGCATGCTATTGCAGAAGAAAACAGATTAGCCAGGCCTCTCCTAACAATCCTATCATTCAATAGTTCCAGGAAGGCCTGATAAACTGCATCCTCACACAGAAAAACCTACTGCAGTGATTTACTCATCCCAACTGTGTACACAGAACCATGTAAACACATCAGAGGGCTCTATTCCAGTGTGTTAACCCTTAATTCAAAATAAATTTAAATAAATTCAGTGTTCTTAGTAAGTTCAAATGCAGAAATAAATTTCAGGATGTCTATTTCTTGCTAAAACCTCAAACATGGGCTGAGTCAACCCATTGCTTCCTGATGCATTCATAAATGAGACAGATGAGCTTTCCTGGGAGTTTTCCTCATCTTCCCATAAAAGTGCCTGCCTTACTTTACTGCAGAAAGAAAACCAAGTTGTCATGAGATTACAGGCTACAGCTGGAAGTTTAAGTCACAACAAATGCTCAGGTGGCCTTCCCACTTTTATGTTTGGAAAGGCTTCTATGGCAGCCAATATTGAATCCACATCTCTCATGGTTGTCTTTCACCTCCAAGCAGTGCAGGCCACTAGGGTGGTTTAAAAAAAAAACAAAACATCATTCAATTCAGCAAAGTGGTACTAGGCATGATGAAGGTCCACAATAAAAATTCTTACCTTCCACATTTTTCTGTGTGATTTAAGATGTGAGTTCACATTTGGAGGGTTATGTTAAAGTGTGACTGTTACACAGTTATTGGTAGTTTGGTGCTCTAGATCTCAAATAACTACAAAACTGTCTATGTTACTGATTTCTGAGAGTTCAGGTTTGCTCAGAATATTTTTAACTCATTAATTCATCCATTCATCTTTTATCTTATTCTTTATCAGTGGTATTTAAAATAGACATTAAGTGTTAAATAAATTGATGCAATTAGAATAATGAAATTCAATTTTTTGAAGCCCATAGGAAAGGGAGAGAGATAGAGAATATTATCAATGTTAACATCTTGACGTATATGTGGATAGAAGGCCAATCTAAATCCTGATTTGAAAGCATGTTAGCATCTTGAGAAGGTCTAGACCCCAAATTTGTTCTTGGGCTAAAATATTCCAAGTCAAAAAACTACAATTATAGATATGCTGCATTTTGTTCAAAATTCATATTTGATTTCTGATGTCCAACTACATTGAGACACAATTACACCAGGAAAACACACTCCTTTCTGAGCCAGTCCAAGTCTCCCACACTGAGCTACTTGAGCTGAAAATAGATACTGCAATCAGAAATTTCTTTACTGGAAGAAATACAGTGTTTAACATTGCTGGGTTGGGCTGTGGGCCAACGTCCCCATAATGTAATGACCACAACCTTAATCATTTCTCTTACTGTTGTTGCTAAAGGATCTGTGTGAACACATGACTAATATTTTAATATTTGCATTATTTATAAATTAATTTTACCTGTGGGATGACTGAAATCGGTTTTACAAGGTTCTTAAATTTCTTACTATATTTTTTTAAATCTTTAAATTTCTTAGTATCTCTTTTAGAACACATTCAGTTCTAGGGCATTAGGCCAATCCTCCCTTGTCAACATACAATAAATGATGTAGGAATTAGATTTCCCCAGTTCTGTTTAAGGTCTTTTACTATCAGAGCCTCTCCCACAAGGTAAACCCTGCAAAACCCAGATGCTGAAGCTCCAGAAAATAAGCTGGCTGTACACAAAGGGAGCACTTTGCAATGTAAATTAAAAAAAAAAAAAAGAAGTTAGAATATGGGAAAACTTAGAATATGGGAAACAAGACCCACTAGAAGGAACAACACAGCCATTTCTCACAACAGCATTATAAAATAAAGTTTCAGTGGGAAGAGACACTTACTCCCTGAACAGAACATAAAGGATTCTGAAAACCAATTGGCAGGAAGAATGTCTGTGCACAGATGTAAAATGTTCCGTGCTGCTCCCACAACCTCCTTTGGATAATAATAAGCCAGAAGGAAAAATTCTCCAGCAAAATCACAAACAGCCAAGTCCAGTCACTGTCCATCATGAAGGGAATATTTACATCAGCAAATAGAGGCTGTTTCAGCCTCCAGAAGGAGAAAAGCAATGGGTGTCCTGTTGTTGCATGTACCAAACCCTGTGCAAATGAACCTCACCCTGGTGCAGTTCTGAATTTCTGTATTTAAATCAGGACACTTTTAATGGGCAGCCTTTTCTGGGGCAGATTGCCCAGATCACATCCCATTTTGGCTTTTATTCAGACTATGAGCAGTGCAACCAAAGGCCTGGTAACAACAGCCTTCACCTGGACCTCTATCTGTCACACAGCTTGTTCACATGGACTTACCTAAAAGGTACAAACATTAAATACTTCTTACCCAAAGCACCCTCAAGATCACAGGTAAAGTCTACAATACTTTGCATGCATGAGATGTTTGATGTGTAACAGCCAATGAGACAAGACCCTCCTGGCCTAAAATCTGTATTGATACAACTTGCTGCCTCCATCAAACTGAAGAAATGCCTAGCATCAGTTAAAAAAAACCTGCTATGATGAAGTACTTCCAAGTAAAAGCCTTTCACCATATCTCTGCAGACCAAAAGCCTTTTTTTTCTTATTTATGGTGTGCTAAAGAAATATGGAATTGAAGCATGGTTGAAAGACCTCTATGTGTAATTATAATGTCTGGTACCATTATTTTTAGAAAAGAAAAGCCTCATGGAGAGAACTAGTATGGCTTGAGATTGACCAAAGATGTACAGCCAATAAAGCTCCCAAAATCATTAAAGCTACCTTATCACATCTTGCCTACTCTTTTCTTTCCTTTTTTCTTTCCCCCCACTAAAGCCCTAGATGAGATTAATGAACTCTTTGGTTTTATAGTAGAAATCAGTCACAAAGGCAATACTCCTGTTTATTGCAGAGTCTGATTGCAGTCCTGGACTTTAAAGACTTTCCTATGGCTGTGGCTGTGACAGAGGAGTTTACTCAAGCCATTCAGTGAGAAACAAGGCTAACTCATGGGGGGTTTATTCTTATTCGTTTTTTGCTTTTTTATTTCCTTTTTTGGTTTTTTGTTTTGTTTTTGTTTGTTTGTTTTTGCTTTTAGAGATTTAAGATTTTTATGGGAATGTGAATGTGTTTTGCAGTTCCTCTGGAGAAAGAGAATGTTTGGATGATAAACCATGAGAGGAGAAAAAAGAAAGGAAACCTCAAGGAAGTGAAGAGATCATCACGGAAAAATAAACTTGATCTGGGGTGATGGGAACATCTGCTGGGACTTCACTGTGGGCTGGAATTATGCTGCATTCCAAGAAAACCAGTAAGAGCATCAAGACTTGATAGGAAACACTAGATGTAAACTGATTAGCAAAGCTTGTAAGGTCAACAATGGTTTTAGTTCTTCCTGCTCTGAATCTCACGGTACAGAACATTCAAGAATGATACACTGACTTCTTTTTATATTAAGCAGGAAAAACACGAGATAACCAACAACAAATGACCTTTGCTCTGATCCAATCTAAGCTTCCCAATAGTGCACTTATGGAAAAGTCCAAGTCATACTCATTAATGTAATGAGATAAATCTATTCTAGTCCAAGTTTTCACATGGACAGTGTGTGAGAAACCACACAGAACTCTGCAATTTAAAAATCAGCTGCTTAGCAGCAAAACCCCCCATGTATTCCCTGACTGCTTTAAAATAGTTTTGTCTGAGTCAAAAGTAACTGATAATATTCAGCATGACTATGTGGAATTTAGATGTATCCAATAAAATAGGAAAAGCTTTTAGGGAGTGCTTGACTGCTGACATCCTTTGCAGCAAAAGCCAAAAGCTTATTGAAGAACATAAAATAAATGAACATGAGTGCTTATTTCTCTAAAGCCAAGTGAAAATATTTAATCACAGTAATCATAGACATTTGTAGACACAGTAAAAAGCCATAATCAATGGCACTTCTTTTATATATTAAATAATGAAACAGGGAACAACCACACAACACAATTCATCACCAGCAAACAAAGAAATATGCCTGGGCCACAAGAGATGCTCCATTTTTCTTATCAGGACAAGATCATAAACATGCTTCTGGCATTCTTATTTAGCCTATTCTCAAAGATTTTTATCATAGACTTCTTCTCCAACCTCCCTATCAAATTTCTGGTTTAGGATGTCCCCTCACAGCACTTTTTCCCTAATGCCTAATCTAACTCTTGCTGTGCTTTCATCTTATTAATTCTTGCTCTTTCCTAAGGGAACATGAAGATCCCATCTTCCTTACAGCAGCCTCTAAAGTATTTGCAGACTATTATTACTATGTCTTTCCTCAGTCTTCTGTAGACAACTGCTTCCACCTTTTCTCACAAGTCTTGTATTTCAGATGCCCAATGATTTAAATTGCTTTTTTTCTGGACTCCGTGTAATTTCTTTGGGCTCCTTATCTCTGTTTTTCTAAAAGTAAAAAGTGTTAAAAATATTCCAGGGGAGGCTTTCCCCAGAAGTGCAAAGTGAAACAAAAGGATACTTCAAATTTCAAGCTTTTCTGTCCAATATCTTATCATCAACTCACATTTGGCCGTGGTAAAACTCTCAGATCCCTTTCTAAAAAACTGCCAATGCAAACTTTCACCACGACCAAAACCTTGTACAAAGGGCCTCTACTAAAAAAATGAACATATTCTCTATCCCATCAAATGGTACTAAAGAAAATATTGAAAGATGCTACATATAAAGCTGTTCCACTTAGCATTTATTAGTTCATACTCTGCCAAAACTTCAAAGATGTCACTAAACTGGAGTGAGTCACCAACATTGTGGTGGCACTTGCCTGTGAAGAGAGGCTGAGGAACGTGGGCTTGTTTAGCCAGGAGGTAAAAGGTTTTCAAGAGGCCAAAATGGATTTTCTTGGATCTACAGAAGGCTGGATCCAGGCAAGAAAAAGACAAAAAACTGAACCAGCTGAAGTTCTGACTTGCCATTAAAAAAAAAAAAAAAAGCCTCACTATGAGAAAAAGTAAATATTGAAACAGGTTGCCTTGGAAGATTATCCTGGGAGGTTTAAGATTTAGCTGGACACAGCCTTGGGTAAGCTGGTCTGAATTTAGTACTGCCCTCATTCCCATAACACAGAAAGATTTCTGAATGCCCTGAGCATCTTTGGCTTAAGTAACCTACATGTCTTGGGCAATTAAAACTTGCATCTAATATTTTAATATTTTTTTACCTACATTCTTAAACTAAATTATCAGGGCTATACCAGGTTTCATGGCTTTTACTCTATATTGTGTCATTTCTGCTGCTGATTGAGATATCTACTGCAAGAAAAGATTTCAAATTACAAATCTGAAGCCTCATTTCTAATTGCAGTTTTACCCACAGTATTTCTTATATCTATATAATATACATTTTTATGCTATATATATACTTATATAATGTCTACCTTTAGAGGCAGAAACATTAAACTAGAAAGAATTTTCTGAATTCCTTAGGTAGACATCTCTTACACTATTATGGCCTTATTTATTCATCATGGTAATTCTTTTATGTGCATCAAGTTTGCTAATAATATTTTTTACTATCACAGCCTCAATGTTAGCTCTTCAGTCAAATCACTGTGTTGAGCATAACCACTATTTTGATCAGCCATGAAAGCAGCATTCCACACATTGGACTCTCCTATTCTGAAAGATTTATGTGTTCCTGTCAGTAACTGAATTGGTGACATTGAGATTTAATTATGTTTAATGGATATAGAGGAACACAAGCTGTAATTATCACCTAGGCTGAGGGCTCTGGTTGATTTTTCTGCTAACATCGAGTTTTCCCCTGTAAATTGAGTCAGAGCAGCTACTCAGTTGTGCCCCTCTGCCTGCACAGAGTGCAAGGGAATGTGACTTCACTAAAATCCCTTTCCCTGTGGGCCAATGGAACCTGGCGAGTGAATAAATCCCAGAGATTTGATCCCACCTGGTCCAGTAGGATTGCTGTGCTGACAGCACGTGCCACAGCACACGTCACAGTTGAGACAGCCACAACANGCCATGGAAAGCTCCTTTATGGCTTTGCACCCCTAGTGGCACCAATCTCCAAATTTAACACTGGAATGTATCATTTGTAAGACAGAAGTGGTTATTTGTCGATCAAAATCACTACTCAAGTGTTCACAAATAACTAACAAATAGTTGTACAACTCAGCACACATTTGCAAATCAAGAAAGAAGAAGAAATATTTAAACTATAAGGAGTCACAAGTCAAGCAATAGTTACTAAAGCTGGGATATTAATAAACAAGTTTGACTGTGGAAACATCAGGAAATATGATCTAATATCCAGAAAGAACCCTGTCATATGCCTCACTCCCAATCACCACAAACTCTGTGCCTACAAGTACAGGTCACAGGGCAGGTGACAGCTGAGCTCACACAGGGTCACAGCTCCTAGGACAGACCCAGTTTTTGCAGTGTGCTGCCACAGGGACCCATCTGGAACCCTCCCATGGAGCAGGGAAGTTGGCAAGGCTCATCATGGGAACACAGAAACTTGCTGGGGGCAGCTCTGGATGGATTTCACTGCAATCCCCAGTTCTACCACAGCCCAAGCACAGAATTTATCCACTAAGGTTACAGAATTTCAACCATTCCCTGCAGTTAGGTGGAAGATTCCTGAGAAGATCCTCCCTGAAAGAAGATCTGCTCTGCTTTAGGAACATACTTGAATAGTTTCAGACATCGTCCTGTTGCCAACACTGACTGGTTGGGAAGCACCCCTGTGTCCTTTGGGCTGAGCTGGGCTCCTCCGTTCTGACAGACACTGCTAAAGCAGCCTGCACTCATCACCAGCAATCAGACTGCAAAACAACATCCAGGTGGAGCTCCATCCTCTCCACCCTCCACCTCCAATATCCACATTTGCCACTGCAGCATTCCCAATGCCTTATATTGCTAGAGTTTATTACTAACCTTATTGATGAACCACTTAAGAGTTAATTCCCAAGGAGATTGCAGCAATTCCTCTTGTTAACAGAGATTGTTGGACAATTGCTTTTTGTGTCCTGACTGGCCCTCAGCAGCGAAAGAGATTTTAAAACTGAGACCTAAAAGGTGCTTAAAAGAAGCAGAACAAGTGGGAACAGAACAGAACATAAGCCCTACCCATGGAATATTCAGCTAACAGGCCTTTTCAGTATGAGATGGATATTTAGAAAACACAGTAATAGATGGTTGCAGGGCATTTGTATATCACCAGGCAAAATAGAGAAATAAACCAGTGATGAAGAAATTGAATTGCAAAGAAATTCCTCGGGGCAGGGGATGAAATCCTACATGAATTAAATACATCAGCATGCTTTCCAGTTAAGGATGAAGGACAAAGGAGTAGTGTGCACAACAAGGAAAAGAAAAGAAAAAAAAGAAAAAAAAAGACCAAGAAACAGAGATTAATTTAAAATGCTTGATGTATATTTGACTGTGTATGAGAAGAGCTTCCCCTGAATATAAATGTATGTTTGAGTGCATGTGAGAACAGCTCCTTCTAACATAAAAAAGTGTGCATAGAAAGCTTTCAGGGAAAGGGGTGGTACAACACAATGTTTCTGATGGGAGCAGGGAGGAGAAAATACACATCTCTATGAACAGTTACACTTTGAAAAGGATAACAAACAAAACCATAATCAAAATGGACAGTGACCAGGATGTCTTTTCCTCCTTTTCTTTCTGTTTTATTGTTAAGCTTCCCATCTCTGGAGCCATATCCTACAAAAAAAATCTCGGGGTGGCTAACAAAATGAGAAGGAGGGAAAAGGAGAGAAGAGGGGAATTTGATAGGAAGTCACTTAAACACCTCACGTGCAGTCAATCTCCCAAAGCAGAGGCAATTCTGCTGGTGCCTCTGGAAGCATCAAGCAGCTTCTTCAGCCCACATGGTTATTAATAGGAATACCTGAAAACTCCTTCAAGAAAGTGATGACAGGAAAGCAGTTTATGCCACCCTTGGAGTGAAGGAGAAGCCAAGAAGGATTCTGAGAGCTGCAGCAGACAAGAACTGGTTTCCAGGAAACTCAATTCAACAGGAAGGACACGGCTCTTGCATGAACAGAACTGGAAATGGTCAAATCCACACAGACACTATGGAAAAATGGTGCCTCCTTTAATTGTCTGAGCACTTGGAAAAGGATAACAAAAAAAAATTGAAGATATGAAGTGGGCAGTGAACATAATTTTCTCTGATTTCAAAGCATTTCAGTTGCATTCCCTCCACAAGCGGTTATTACTGAAAAAAAACCAAACCAAAAAAAAAAAAAAAAAAGAAAATAAAAAAGGCAAACTAGGATCCAGGCTCAATAATTAGAGAAAGCACCAGGACAGCAAGAATAAACCCCTAACCCTCAGGGCAGCAGAAGTGCATGTGAGCCCCCTGACTGCAGTTGATGCTGTTCATGTGTGCTCACACTCAGCCTCTGCTCTTGGTGCTCACTTTGGGACAAATAGAGACACTTGACTTTCAAAAGTGATGAAGTTATAAATTGAAGTGATAAATTTAAGTGATAAATTCAAGCCCCTGTAGGCCTTGTCACCTTGGAGATGATGCTGTGTCACCTACAGGTTTTTGTACATTTTTCCTCTTTCATTCTTTATGTGGATGGCAGGCTTTAAACATCTCGATAATCTTGTTAAGATCATTTGGGCTACTAAGGTGCTTTAAGTCACGAAATGAAATCTTTCCAGGGTTTCAGTCAGAGATTTTTGGAGGGTAGCATACAGGAAATGCTGGAAGTGGACAGTGGCAAAGAATTAGGAGTTACCATTTCACAGATACCAATAAATTCAGACCTATCACGTCAGAAAAATAAACTGCAGAGAATGAATTCTTAACACTGAAAATACCCACTAAAATCTTTCAACATCTACTACAGGCTGGTACAAGTTTTCATGCACAAATTTAGAAAACAAAAAGTGATTATACTTTCAAGTTTTTAACTTTAACTTTATGTGAGTACTCTAAATAAAGTTTTAAAAGGGTAAAAAGTAAAATGTGTTATTGTCAAATTCTTCCTTTTTCCCATTTTGCCTTTTTTTTAAGAAAAAAAGAGAACAAACCTTGATACAATACAATCAAAAAATGCAGATAGAACTTATTTCCCATGTCCAGATGCCAACACTTCTGTTTTAGAAAGAAATACCTGAAAATAATTTTTTGTTTTAATCAGCACTTCTAGTGAGACATTAACACACATTTTAGGTTGTTAACACTAAAAATGAAATGTATTACTTTTAAAATAAAAAGAGGCACTACATTTCTATATACTGAGATGTTCTGAAATCCTTCTCAATATAATAAAACACCAACCTAGGAATAAAGTGTGGGAAACATAATTTTCCCATATTTTTGGAACTTCCCTAATAACTGGAATTTCCCAAAGGAATAGTCAGGCTGCCTGTAGTAATTAACTTTGTAGAAGAAAACCAGCTTAGCAGATTTAAATTCTGGGAAAGCCATGCCAAGAGCCAGGATTAGTTTGGCAAAGAGACAAGAGGGTCTCTGTGATTCAGATCAGGGAAATGAAAAGGCCAGTGAGTGCTGGAGATAATCAGGATGACTGGGTTTTAAAGGAAAAGAATGGACACTGATGTTATCAAAAGGTGGATTTGCAGTGTGCCATGAGCTGCAGCACTTTGTGTCGTGTCACCAAGACTCACACTGCACATCACTGAGTGGAAAATGATAGGTGACAGAGATGGAAGTGACTGGTGGAAGGGAGGATGTGATTGACTGCTGAATTTTGGATGAGTTCAGTTAGCACAGAATTTAAATAAATTTCTGGCTGCTTAATTCACCGAGGAAGGAGTGTTCAAAAGGAGCTGGTCAGAACTGAAAGGAAGGAAACAAAGGTGAGCAAAGCATGGCAGGTAAAACCATGAGCCAGACACCTTCTTCCAAACCACTTGATCAGGAGTGACCTAGTCCTGGCTGATACTCTGGATAACATTACACCTATTTATGGGTGAGTGGGTCTGAGATGATTGCCACAGGACACCCAATAGATGAAGAATGAGGCAGTTATATGAAGAAATTAAACAAGAAATATTTCTTTGTACAGTTTGAAGTGTACCTGCAGACTTGCCTGTTTTGGGGGAATGTAGGGTCAAAAGTGGAGGCTGGGTTAGAGAATGAAAGGAGCATTTTATTACTGCTAGCAGAAGGTGTCATTCAGTGTGATTAAAAAAAAATAGGAAGAGAAGATAATGAAATCTCATGGTTCAGTAAGAAAGTTCCCTATGGGACTTTGGGAATAACTCTTCTGCCAAGCTCTCTGTTATTATGCTATTGGTTATCTAGACCATAAGTCTGCCTCCAAAACCTCTGAAATATTAGCTCTAGATGATGCCTCATGTTTTAGCTTTTATATTTTTCA
>VYZP01044985.1:1648-15438 GCA_013400635.1 Hypocryptadius cinnamomeus
ACATAATTGCAGTTCTTTGTGTCAGCCTGTTGCATTACAAGATTTCAGATGCGATCCTTGTTTTCCTTCCGTTATCAATATGATGACACATGGTCAGGAGCAATCTGTCCATATATTGAAGTTTCAGGAGCACAGGCATATCTCACTGGGAATGAGAACTGAAGAGATGTAGCTAGTGGCTATTCAGATGAATGTCAATGGGAGAAAAGAGCCCTAAGGATGCACAGCTACACTTACTCCCATCTGGATACTTTCTCCACTTCAAAGCATAGACAAAGCTGGAATCTCTAGCTGCAGGGTTTCACTCTATTTTATTCTGAAGAAATTCATACAGCCTACAGTCTTTTAAGTGCATGCTTTTAACCTGAGTAACTGAAATATGGAGAAAAAAGTTAATGGGGATCTACTTTAAATGTAGTTCTGTAAGGACTTACAAGAACAAAGAGAGCACATTTCTGTTAATGTCAGTCACAAATTTGCACTCCACATTCTGTAGGTAAATGCAGCAACTGGTGAAGGCAAGGGTGACTTGCCAGGGAGCATCATGAGCAGCCCGCTCTGCCAGGCAAGTGGGTAGCTGAGAGTCACACCAAGAGAGGCAGATGCAGCTCCTCACTTACAAGGGTAGCTGTCAATGAGGGCTTCTCACAACTCTTTTTCACAGACTTGATGTTTTCATGTCAGACTGGTGTAAGGTCATACAGCTGTGTCACACCTGGGAAGGGAAACGAAGCAGTACAGAGAAGGATGGTGCAGGCTCATAGAGGCTCGTGAAAGGTGGATGATTCAGTCAGGACCCTGTAATGGTGTTTATAACATGTCCAGTTTATTTTTAGCAGGTGATTTTTAGGCAGTCTGACTAATGAGAGATGAAATATGTCTGCATTACCATGAAAGCTGATTTCATGGTTATGTGGACATAAGCTGGAAAATGCTGCATGAAGCTTATGCAATCCACATGTTTGAAGAGTCCCTTGACTTGGGCACATTCTCCACATACACATGTACATCTAGCATTTCACATCAAATCCCTCTAACAGCTCCTCCAGAACCTATAGCATGGAAACTTTCCAGAAGCTTAAAATGCCAATGCACAATGCAGTAGATCATTTCTGTCTATCTGCTGTTGACACTTCCACAAAACTCTGACATGTCAGTGAGCACAGACTGCCCTTTTCACAAGCCTTGCTGCCTCTTTTGCCCAAAAGACTTAATTCACTTCTGGGACAAGAGAATTCACTCGTTATAGACTCTCCCATCTCACCAGAAGCAGTCAGCCTAGCCAGCCTGCAGCTTTCAGGGTACCCTCTAGAAACTTTGTGGTGACAGGAGTGCTGCTGGCAGGCAGCCAGGCCTCCATCACAGATGGAGTTTGAAGCAGTTTGCATGCTTTGGTCAGCAGTTCTGTAATTTCACATATGAGTTCCCTAAGAGCTCCCCAGCGAATGCCATCAGTCTGGGTGACTTATGAACACAGCTTCTGCTTGGTCTGATGCTTCCTGTGTATTTACTTTAAAGTCATCTAGCTCATCTGACTTATTTACTACAAAGTAAGTGTAGACATATTTATGTCATGATTTACACTGAAATCACCAAACCTGCAAGTTTTCTTCAGGTTCCACTGTAGAACTTCTCAGTGTCATCCTATGAAAAGACATTGGCATTTAAATCTAAAGATATAAATGAGCCATAGCATGAATAAACCTTTGACCTGGTATCTTTGAAGGAATTTAGGATGGGGTTTCCATGCCACCTGGACTCTAGAGGGCTCTGAAAGCTAAGGAAGTTCTAAACTACTGTAATGCTGTTGATACCAGAAGATACCAGGTAACTCCCGTGGCACAGATGAGATAAGAATCTGGCCCTTGTGGACAATTCAAAATTATCTTGTCTGCTGGAGATACAAAGCGTTAGCAATAGTGAGATCCCCATGTTTTTATTATCTAAAATGATGGCCAAATATGTGTATAAGGTTATAAATGATCGCAAAGGAAAAAGTCTCCTGTAGGAAAATGACAAATATTGATTATTACACAATAACAAAGCCATGAGACAGATGCTCTGCTAATCTAAATCAGAGCGACTGCTACAAAGACTGCAATAGAGACTTAGCAGAATTTGACATCTATTTCTATACCTGTAATTTGGACTTTCTGAAGTCAGTAAATATATTTTCTGCAGAAAGTTTACACAAGAGATTGTTTTACATTCTATTTCCTCCAAAATTTAATAAAACAGTGATTTCCACCGCTGTCAGATCCTCATTCAAGTGTAAGTATTGAAACTTGGAAATGAGATTCAACATCCCTTTTGATACAGACATGAAAATGTACACTTGTCTCTCTTACGTAATTCGTTCACCTATCATATAAAAATATTCCAGCAAAGATTTGTTGTCACAAGGCTATGAAAGTTCAGCAAAGGAATAGATCTGACATTTTCCAATTAATTATTTCACAAATGTCTTCTTGTTTGGCTGCTTCAGTTATTGTTTTGAAATAAAAGAAGAAAAAAAAAAGAGAGAGAAATCCAGTTAAATCACACCCAGAGCTCCTCAGAGGCAATAGGTCTAAATTATTGCTTACACGGCAACTTGTCTCAAAACTTGAAGTTACTACCATCGTAAATAAGGGCAAAATGTCAATAGCTATTTGAAGTTCTACTGCTATGCCAGCCTTTAATTTCTTTCCAAAATAAGGTGTTTCAGGGCTAATATAGTCCTCTTCCAGACAAGTACAGGACAGGAAGGAATAAGCTGGCTGTGGTCTTTTTTGTGGGTTTGAAGCTATTCTACCCCAAAATGTATGGTGACTGACTGCAGGAGCTTAGTCCTCAGAGGTGACAAATTGATGTAAATCTATCACTATCCACAGACTAGTAGAATTATGTCAGTTTAGTTTAGCAAAGGTCCCAAGCATAAAATTATGTACAATACAAAGTAGACTTGAGAGTCTCATGTAATATTCAGAGTTGGTTTGTTTTATATAAATAAACTAAAGCTTTTCTTGTTCAATTTCGAAGCATGAGGAAAACTTGTATGTCTAGATGACCGTTATGTCCAAAATATATATTTAGAAGGACATTATAAAGGATCTGGCAAGTTTCTTTTTTGTGTCCAAAAGGTAAACTATTATGGTTTTCTTGATGCTTTTGGTGCACCCAGAACAAAGGTTCATCTCTTTTTCAATTTAAAAAGCATTTATTGCCATTCTTCATAGGGAAAAGAACCTACAATTGCTACACCTGAAAGCTTGTCAGTGTGATTTTTTTAAAAATCATGGCTTTTCAGAGTTACTCTCCTGAAAGGAGCAAACTTTTAAGGCATGTTTTTTCACAGAACTGACACAAAAGGACAGATGTTTTTCACAACCTATTTCTAAGACCTGTAACTCAAGAAAAGCTCACCTAATTCGCCTACAATTTTGACAAAAAGGAATGTCTGTGCAAATCTCTACATCCAAAATGTGAAGTATCTGCAAACCAGTAACAAGGAGTATGGAAAAGGGAAGGCAAAGGCAGATGTATCATGTTATTACAAAAGTTAGCATTCAATAACTAAAACTGCAACTGCAGAAAATGGGGTTTAAATTATATTTTTCCCAAGTGTTTGGGGACAGTTACATTTTGAAAGGTCTACTTTCTATTTGTACTTTTTGTCAAATTTAACAGTGGCCATTTGCAGCTCACATTCTCTCCTGAAACAACACAGGAAAGCCCTGTCTTGGATTCTCAATGACTTCTCCCAGCAAGCTCAGATACAGCTTCATGTGTTGACAGCATAGGAAACTTAGCTGCCTGCAGCACAATCATGTTACTTTCCAGATGTTGGAAATAAATATTCCAGAGGGTTTAGACTAATGGAATCCAGTCTGCCAATGTATCTCATGTGTAGCCCCTGCTGTTAAAGCCACTTTATAAGCTGATGCACCAGAAAGAAGCGAAATTCTTCCTCAGAGAGTGTTCCTGCTCAGTTTGTACTGCAGTCATTTCAGTCATTTTGCCAGACTGACAAAGTCCAGACTGTAAATTGGAGAGGTGACAGCATATAGAATGTGGACAAGCTTACAACTACAACGCATTGGGGTAAGACAGACTTGAAGAAGTCTTGGGAGTGCTGGTTGAGACAACTGGTCCACATACCTGTTATTATATATTATATGCAATGTATATTGTATATCTATTACAGATTACATTATATTGTATAATATATATAATTGTGATATATATACATTATACTGTATATGTACATATATATGTAATATATATATTACATACCTGTGTTATTCAGCATCCCTGCATCATGTAAGTTTTTCACATCTCTTGAAGTCAAACATCTGCTAGAAAATTTCATTCTTTCCTTCCTTATGTGCAGAATATCAAGAACTTTGTGTCCTCTCACGATAGCATGGGCTGATGCGTGTGTTTTGGCAACTGCAATAACCAGCTTGAGGATGGAAATTTTACAGATGACTAAAGTCAAACATCTCGTGATTCTGCAAACAGTCCTAAGTGAGGCCCTTTGACTTCTCCTGGAATACAGAGGGATGAACCAACACCTCCCTCTCAGAGTGCACAAACTCTCAAGATTGTGATACTCAAAGGACGATAACCAAAAGCTGACAAGGCCTGGGCTGATACCCCTGCTCCTCAAGGCTCAACCCTCACCCATTGTGAATACCAAGGCAGTCCACATGAGCATTTCACTGACACTTGAGGGGAATTTTTCACAACTTTACCTTCATGCATGCATCTTTTCGTCTGTGTGCCAGCGTGTGTGAATTGATTTGAAAGGCCTACAGCAAACATAGCATAAATATTGTCATGTCAGATCTATAATTGCCACGATTTTAATTGTAGTAAATTCTATTGAATCACTTTAAAATGCTAAATTAGTTGATTGATTAAAAGTTGCTAAATCCTTTAGCCATAAATTGTCGTCTGAACCTGTCTGGCAAAGGATCACAGCACCTTGTGATCCAGCACAAGGGTCTCTCTTATCCTTTTTCACCCTTACCCTTTTCCATCCTTACTGTTTTCATTCTGACCTCCTGTAAATCATTCTAAATTGATTCTGTTTTGATTTTCCTTTGTATGTTTGCAGTGGGTTGACCCTAGCTGGAGGCCAGGCTCTCACCAAAGCCACTCGATCTCTCCTGTCTGCAATTGGACAGGAGAGAGAAAATATAATGATGGGTTCGTGGGTTAAGGGAGAGATCAGTCACCAAACACCATCACTGGCAAAACAGACTTATACTGGGGATATTAATCAAATTTATAAACAACAAAATCAGAGCAGGATAATGAGAAGTAAAACAAAAACACTTTCCCCTCTGGAAGGATTGCTGGCTAAAAACTTTTAGGCACATGTATGGGGGAAAGGGGAAGTTTGGACCTTGCTCTGATGAGGCAATGTCCTGCTCTACACATCCCATCCCCCTGGGCCTGTATCCCAGCCCCACAGTGGGCACCAATCCCTGGTGTACTGGAGTTAATACTCCACACCCACCCCTAGCCTCAGTCTAGCCCAGAGAGGCTAAATGAGCAGAAGCCCGGCCTGGGTAAATGGCCCAGGAAAGCTAAAGGGTACTTAACCCAGGACATAAGGCAAGCAGGTCTTGACCCTACACCCTCTTGGAATTTTTATCAGCCGAACAACATTGGAACCAGGGTTGGTAGCTATAATCGTTCTGTTCTATATCTTTTCTGTCTCTTCCTTTTTTTTCCTCTAATTCCTTCTTCTTGGCGTTTTGAGTAACCTAAAATTGGACAGGTTTATAGTTTGTAAAGTTGAATGGTCTAAGTTAATGTTTTGTGAAGTGTTTTATGCTGATTAAATGCTGCTCTAAGCTTTTGCCAATATTATCTGATTTTCTGAAGTTACCAGTAAAGTTTGTTTTTTGACTTCTTGAAAATATTTCATTGGTATTTCTCCTGTGCATCTAACTCAGAGTATATTAAAAACACTCTTAACCCCTTTTAAAAGGCTCATTGACCCAGGTTTTTTTCTGCCTGACACCCCAACCCCTCTCTTCTCCCAGCTCTACCTCCTCTCCCTCAGTGGCATAGGGGGATGGGGAATGAGGGTTACATTTCATCACAAGTTGTTTCTCTGCTGCTCAGGGAGAGGTGTCTTTCACCTGCTCCAGCGTGGAGTCCTTCCAATGGGACACAGTACTCCACAAGCCTCTCCAAAATGAATCCATCCTACAGGTAAGAGTTTTCCACACACTGCTGCCCCATGGATCACTTGTCCACAGGGTGCAGTCCTTCAAGCACAGCCTGCTCCAGCGTGGGGTCCCCCACAGCATCACAGGCCCTACCAGGAAATCTGCTCCAGCAAGGGCTCCCTTCTCCATGGAACTGCAGGACCCTGCTAGGAGCCTGTTCCATCATGGGCTTCCCATAGGTTCACAGCCCTCTATCAGGCATTCACCTGCTCTGATGTGCATCTCTCCCATGGGCTGCAGACGGATCTCTGCATACCCATGGTCCTCCATGGGCTGCAAGGGCACAGCTGCTCATGGTCTGCACCACTGACTGCAGGGGAATCAGGTCCTGTGCCTGGAGCACCTCCTCCCTCTCCTTCTCCACTGACCTTTGTGTCTGCAGAGCTGTTCTTCTCACATGTTCTCACTCCTTTCTTCTCTGGTCACAATTATAGCCATGCAATAATTGATTTTCTCTTAAATAGGTCATTACAGAGGCACTACCATCATTCCTGATTAGCTAAGCCTTGGCCAGCAGCAGATCTATCCTGGACCCAGCTGTCATTGCCTCTGTCGGACATGGGGGAAGTTTCCAGCAGACTTTCTCAGATATCACCCCTGTAGTGTCCTCACTACCAAAATCTGGCCATGCTTTTTCAAATTTTTGTTAAACCTTCTTTCGCTAATACTTTTCATGATAATTCTTTGAGTGACATAAGCCCCTCACTCATGACAGTGTGTTGTCAAAAAACACATGTAATGGTTTTTCTCCCCTTCCTCAAAACTTAGGGCTTCAGAACATAAGGCATATCAACATATCTTAAAAACTCACATTCTTAGGGAAGCTTTCTTAAAGTTTATGAGGAATTACTTCAACCCTTAATGAGAAAAAAACTGAAAATTGCAGATCAAGCAAAGCATGATTAGATAAAATCTTCCTATAACTTTAAATAACATAAAATCTTCCTATAACTTTAAATAACCTCCTCTATCTGTGCTTTAAAAAAATGAAATCAAGTTTCTTCTTTCCCTAAAGACATAAAAATACAGTGTGTGATTTAAACTGAATTAGAAGAACCACTGATATTTTGTCTGATTTCTATTTCTCTTCACAAAGCAGGCAGGAATGTGACATGTGGAGTATTTCTATGCGTCTGCAGCAGTGTATTTTTGACTGAAAATATGTTAAGAGATATTGCAGGTCAAACTGCCAACTGGTTTAATTTACTGAAGTGGGGAGGAAATGAGCTTGGGCAATTAAAACTAGAAGATAATAATCTTCGAGGTCATCTGATGAAGCACTGAAAGGAGAAGTATAAAGTTTTATTTCATAATCATAATGAAAACAATGGGCTCTTCTCCTTGTTTACTTCATCATACTTCTTTGTTCATGGAGTTTCATTAGACTCTTACTGACTACCACATATGAACTTGAGAAGAAAATCAACCTAATGGAGGTGACAAGCAGGAAACAGTATGACCCTTAAAATGTGGCCCTATGCTAGATATTAAGAAAAGGATTTGATCATCATTTGTTCCTGTATCCCCACATGATATTTCTTGCCAATTCTACAGTAATAGTTCTGAGGAGATTTATATTGGAAATCTGGGGGCGAGAATATTCAATAAATATTCATTTATTCCCAAATGAACCTCAGTTTTGTATAAAAAATGCACAAGATTTTGCAAATTTGATATCTATGACAATTTGTGCATTAAAGTTTTGCCAGGTGCAATATACTTTAAAAGTTAATCTTAAATGCTGGTGAATTTTTTTTTTTTGGCATTTGAAGTTCAAAAGACATCTCCAGTAATCTCAAAACACATGTGTGTGTTTCATAAACACCTATTGAAGTCCTATTGAAGTCATAGAGATTGCTCATGTACTTCAAGTTAAGTGTTTTTCAGCCAGGAAGTTTCTTTTGAAACTTTTTCTAAAACTCCTTTTTTTAAAGCCTAGAAGTAGGGAAACTGAAAAAATTCAACAAATGCATTATCTATTGTGAATTATTCCTTCCAGTAGCATTTTGTTAGTGACAAATGAGCATAATTGAAGCTCTGACTGAGAGCTGACAATAAACACTACCACACTTCCAAAATGCAACTTCTTTTTTTGTTACCACTAGCAAAAGCAAAGAGAGTTTGTTTATATTCATTCTTTCGTGTAGAGGACTGACATGGGGCATTCAGTTGCAAAGCAGCATTATCTCATGCTAAAAAGTGGAGAAATTAATAATTCCTACATTATCAGCTCTCCTAACTGCTGACTGTGGTGTGTGGCACCAAACAACTCACTTAAATCCTTGTGTTTTGGGAGCCCTGACCATTAGGTTGAGATAACTGAAGTAAAGCCAGGACATTATGAGCGTGAAACCTGCAAGCTCCTAGTCCACCTGTGGGTGTTTGGTGATGTTTAACAAAATATATGTTCTGACTAGGAATATTTTCTTCCAAGGATGCCCACAGTGTCCATCAACGAGACAAGTTATAGTATAGAAATAATATAATGCAGTATTCTCTATATATAATACTTACTTTTGAGGTGCAAATCAACCCCTTAGCAAATCCTATCAACAGCAAGATTTTAGCTTTTTTTATACCTTTCATAAAGCCAGTGCAGAAAAAATGTTTGCCTTTCCAATGCAGGGTAAGTGAAAGGCATTAGAGATGTGAAAGGGAATGCAGAATTCCAGAGCAGTGACATATTACCGAACAATCCAAAAATCATTTTGGCTCTCATAGGAAATAAAAGCCTAAAGTCAGAATGCACATAACATGAAGACCGAGAAGAAAAAAAATGTCTTAAAAAAAGAGAAATGTCTTAATTATAGCCAGATGTTATTTCTATGATTTAATTCTATTTTCATTAGATCTTATTTAATCTCTCTCTCAGTGGGCTGATCTACACAGAAAAAGATGTCAAAAATATATTACATGAATTCCCAAAATCACAAATTTCATGTGATTTTATTTTGAAAGGTCATAAGTTGCTCAATGCTCTCTGACTCTGCATCTGCTGCAAAACTTCATGGATGTTATTTATCCTGTATTCAAACTCTTCAACAAAAGTTGTCCATCCTTTGATGTTTTATTCATGAAGTGCTAATCCCTGTGGAACCTTAGTCTGGGTTTCTTTACTTTCAGTTGTAATACAAATACAAATTAATTTTTATTGATGACAATGATATCTTCTGAGAATCACTGCATCCGCTATTATTTGGATAAATGAATATAAATCTGTGTTAAGAGAGGAAGATTTATTTCTAAATACAGCTATTGAACATATCACTGCATGTTTTCAGCTTGTATCTGTTCAGAATGCCGCTCACAGGACATAGTTTGTTCATTTATGTTGACAAATATAATGTTGTGGTTTAATTATTTATGGATTTTTAATTATTGAAAGCATTACTTAGCAGTCTACCAGGAAATGTATCATGCTATATATTCTGAAGGTAGTAAAAACTTAATGATCAGAGGGCCAATGGCAGCAGTTCCCTGAAATTAAATCTTTGATGAGAAGTGTCAGTGTGCTTGCAAGTTTTGGGACAGGGAGGAAAGAAAAAGGGTAATAGGTAACCAGGTAACAAATGTTTTCAGCTATGTGAAAGGTTAATGAGCACATAGCATTTGCATAATGTGACCCTTGGGCTTGTCTAAACCGCCCTTTATTTCTCCTTAAAAGTACCCTATCAATGTGAAGTCTACTGTGACTCCATCAAACAAATGCTAGTGGAAACAGAGTGCTCGGGACTGTTTTTTAGCTCCACATTGACAGGGTTTAGACAATGACATAGCAAAAATATTTGTAGATAAAAGACATGGATCTCCACCTAGGCTTATTCCACAGAGGGAGCAAAATCAGACCAAGCTGGGGTGGGAAAGATAAATGTAGATGAGGCCTTTGTAGTTATTTTTTTGTTTTGTTTTGTTGGTTGTTTCTTCTTCCTGATAGCTTCTTTTTAAATCCAAAGTAGATGCTAAAGCTGATTTATTGTTTTAAGAAAGAGAACAATATTTGAACAACTGTCTGGTTAGTCTCTTCACACTGTGGTAAGGAGTTAATTTAGTAAAATAAAAGGGCTACAAGAAGGTGTCAAAGAGAAATATTACACTTCTTTTCCTCTCAATTACCACTGTATGAAATATTATTATAAAGAACAGGAAATTCAATAGAACAAGCTGGCAGGCACATATACCAGTGGAGTGAAGTTTCTGGTTTTTCTTGCTCTCCTTTTAATAGAAACATTTCTATTAAACTCATACTTCTACTAAAATATTAAAGTTTCTTGAAAACTCACCAGGCTGCATTGATCCAAAGTATATCACTATTGCATTAAGTTAAAGGCTGATTAGAGGTGTCCAGGAACATGTTATACTTAACAGAGTCAACAGTTTTGTTTGGTTTTTTGGTGGTTTTTTTTTTCTGGGGTTGGTTTTTTGGTTTTCTGGGTTTTTTTAATGTGCTTAAGTACCAGTAGAATTTATTTGAAACATAGAAGCAGACATAATGTATCAATTCAGGTTTACTCATGTAATATGTTTTTGTCAGGACTTAGCTGGTAGCCGCAGGGGATGCTTCTTAACCATCGCTTCTTGTCCAGCCCAAAAGTTGGGAAATTAAGCTAAACCTTCTGGTGCTCCCCAGAATGATTTTCCTCACTTACCAACACAAATAACTTGACTCAAGAAATATTTTCGTAGATGAAGTCAAGCACATGAAAGGCAGGAAAACAGAGTAATATATACTATCTTAAATGTTGATTAAGACTATTTCACAGACCTGTTCTATGGTAAGGCTTTTGCCTAGTCTGCTTCATTCACATTTTGTGACTGTCAAACATCACAGGACTCAGTACAAGCTGTCTCAGATCTTGTTCTCTAAGCTGATTTTGTTGCTATAAATTCCTTCCAGCTAGCCCATATTTCACCAATTGTTCTAGCAATGGTCCCCAACTTTACAGCTTTACAACAGTTCTCTGGCATGTGAGAAATATTTAAAAGCACCACTGCTTTCCAAGGAAGACTAGAGTCTTTCATCCTTCTTATTTTTTTTCCCTATGGCTTCACACACACACATTTCTTTGCCTTACTCTAGAATGAGCTTTTAGCTCAACTCCAATGAGCATAATTGTTCTACTCAGAAATCTCTACCATATCATAAGCACAAATTTTCTCCACTGTTTGGTATTAACAGAAATTCTTTCCAAACACTACAAAGCATGCAGAAAATGGATGTGGTTTAAGCCTATTGATTTGTCCTTTGCATTTACACCTTCCTTTTCTTCCTCAGAAATCAACATCATGCACCTCCCTTGCCTCTTGCCCCCAAAATCGCCTGGTGTTTCTTTTGCCTTTTCTTCCTTTGCTACCTCAGCTGCCAAAGCAGCACAGGTAGCTGGAAGTCTGGGATGAGCAGCAGCACCAGCTCCACCAGCCCAGACAGAGCCCTGAGTAATTACCCTGTAAATCACCAGCCTTTCCCTGCAGTTTCCTTTCTTCCGAGATTTCACACTAGATGTAATGGGTCTATTTATAGTCTGGTCTAATTATAGATCACAAAAGGTGTGGTCCCACTCAAGCTCCTTACTTTTTCTTTTTCCATTGGCTCTGGCAATCAAGCTGCCATTGGATAAATGGGGTCAGATAATTAATCCAACAGAGAATGAGCCTGCTGTAAGAAATTATTCATTTACTCAGGCGATCAATGAGCTTTTGAGGTCACTCTCCAACCACATGATCTCCAGGTCTGTCTCAAGGGAGGAGGCAGTAGTACATGCCTGGGGAGAAAAGAGATAAGAAAACTGTGCCTTTTGGCATCAATCTGGTTGAATGTAGGTTAGTTGCACTGTGAAACACTTCAAGTATGCCTCTCTGGAGAATACATTCTCCTAGCCCACCTATAATGGCATAAAAAAGGAAAAGAGTCTTCATCTTTTTTCTTCCTCTTTTGCAAGCTGCTGCCCAGAGAATTTCACTATCATCATGTCATTACAATATTACTTCCCCTCATATAAGACAAAACCAAAAAGAAGTGCCAAATCTTCCTTCATGTGTGGGTACTCTTCTGAGTACCACCCATGTAAATGTTTGCAAACTCCTTATTTCCTTTGGTCTGTCTGTAATACGAGCTCACCAAACCATGCCATTAACATTAAGCTATATCTAAGAATTTGGATGTTCATCAAAGAAATATTTTTTTTCCTCCGTTGCAGAAAGGCTCTAAAATCTGTTTCCAGAAGAAACAGAAAACAGTAGAAGGGCCAGTAGATAACAATAAAATTAATTTATATATTGCACAAGTTTTTTTTTCCCTCAGTTTTTTGCCATATTTGCATAAAAAGCAAAGAGAGCTGTTTCTGAGCTCAGGTTGTTTATTTTGGATTTCCTTGCACAGTTCTAATCTCAAGTCATGAAAAAATGAAATTCCTAGAAATACTTCTTCACCTGACCAACACAATTTCATCATTCCTTGTAATTTTCTTTAAAAAAATCAGAAAAGGGAAAAAGGAGTTGGGGGCAAATGCATAGATCTTGTTTAAAAACCATCTCAGTTCATGAGACATTAAATGTATTCCAGTTAAATGATTAGGAGAACACATACTCAATGTTGTTCAGCTTCTAAAATCATAACAGAAAGGTAACATCCTTTCTCAGCTTCAGCTCAGTCCTTGCTTTGCAGACATCGGATAAACTGGAAGGATGCAAGTAACACAAAAGGGAGGCTCAGAAGAGCTGAAGGAATGACTGAGTTGTTTCTTTCTATAGTGAGCCTCCAAGGAACTGCTCAAATAAGCTGGGAAAAGATTTATGTGTCTGACAGAAGACGTTTATAAGAAAAGAGAGGCAGGAAACAGCAAAGGAGTGGGAAGAGTTCACTATAAATGCTTTATTCAAGTTTCTGGGCCAGGACCTAGAGGACTGGAGGAGATGGAGGTTTTTCCTTTAAGCTCCAGTGGAAAGTGTTTCTAATATTGGCAGAATCAAGAAAATGAGTGCCACACAGCCTAATACAGAGGTGATAGATTTCTGTCCTCTTAGCTCCCTACACACATTCTGAACACATATTCTGAGTGGGGAGGCAGTCTGACCAGTGTGCAGTCAGACAAAAACACATCAGAGTGCTGGGGAAAAAGAGTAACTCATGGAGGAAAGGGGAAACTGCAGCAGCATTCCCCATTCCTAACCCTATTCGTAAGCATGACTATTACAAGTTACAAATAGATCATCATCCCATGAGCTACAGCTTAAATCTGCCATTTATAAATTTTTTAATTCACATTTTTAAATTATGCAACTCACTAACTTCATGAGAGAATAGCTGATGTGATAATAGTTGGTCTTATCCCACCTGCTCACCCTCAAACTCTGAAATTTTAAGTGTTGAACAAAATGAAGACTAGCATTTAACCAGATATGCAGAATACACAGAATACATGGGCACTGATCTGAGCAGACTTTGTATGAAATAAATAAATTACAATACATTCTTTGAAAAAAACAATAACTACAATGTTTTCCTTTTTTAATTAATTTTTATTATTTTTTATTTTATATTTTAATTAATTTTTATTATTTATTATT
>VYZP01045002.1:0-19130 GCA_013400635.1 Hypocryptadius cinnamomeus
TTGCAGCATATATGTTAGCTAGACTTGCATTCTGCTTAACAGCACAAAGGGTGATGCTGCTTGCTCAGTTCTCACAGGTATTTTCCGAAGGATAGTATGAAAGAAGTATAAAAAACGAAGTGGATTAGTATGTAAGCAGCTAATTGTTTCTAATATAAGATGTACATACACCTTATAGGCAAAAAAAGACCTGAGGGTCCTTCCTGGTGGACACCAAGTTAAACAAGAGCCCACAACGTAGAGAGGTTGCCCAGAGAGGTTGTGAAATCACCATCCTTGGAGATATTCAAAAGCTTATTTGGACACAAATAAGGGTAACTGGCTCTAGGTGGCCTTGCTTGAGCAGGGGAGGTTAGACTAGACAACCTCAAGAGGCCTTTCTAAACTCATCTGCTCCATGACATTAACACATGAACCTAAATATAATGAGATTATTAACTGTTTCCAGATTAGCATTCATTTAACAGGAGGATTACACAGATAATCCACAGATTGAAGGAGTCAACAATTTAACCAAAGTAAGACAAAGCATAGTTACAGCTCAATCTGCCTTACTCAGTAAGGCAGGGCAAAAGCACATAGTCCATATAACTGTGAGTAATAAAGTTGTCTGTCTGAAGAGCAAAGAATGTGAAATACATTTACTTGGGTGAGAGCAATTACTAGTTCACAAAAGATGATGACAATTTGTGGCATCAGGCCACATAAACTTTATGCTACATTCAGGCAAATCTTCAAAATATAAGAATCAGGCTAAAAAGGTAAAAGGGTTATACTGTCAATATCTTCTCCACTGAAAAAGACTGTGCAGTATTGCACCCACTTCTGGCATGTGCCACCATGTATGTACCATGCCAAAAGGAAGTACTGCAGATAATTCAGAAAACAGCAGCATCATAATTTAAAGGACTGAAAACTGTAACTTTAGAGTTCCAAAGAAAGAAGCAAACCAAGCAACAAAGCAACCAAGCCACACCCAAGCATTTTCATAAACAACAGCAAGTTGATACCAGAAGACAGACAATTGCGCCTTAAATCTTGCAGACAAATGTGTAAAATTATGCAAATGCCAACAATTTGAAAACAAAACTAGACCTATTTAGCAGCAAGGCTATTTATCATATTTTACTTGGGTTAAAGACTGCAAGGATAGACACCTGAACAAGATCAAGTCTCGATGGTTTTTGTTTGGCTTGTTTGTTTGGTTTTTTGAAGTGAGGATCTATTATTCAGCTGTGCCCACCCCTTAAAAATTAAGGGCACAATTTTAGACTGAACGAATTTCATTTCAAGAACTTTATTTAAAGTCACATTAAGATCCCTTAAAGATCTCTGCAAATTGGTATCCACAATCTTTATTGCAGTAAGGCTCTGATGAGTACAGTACGATATATGGCATTCCACAGTTTTTCTAACATAAGCATAGGAAACCAAGGAATTCCAGCAGGTTTTGGAAAGAAATCCTGCACTTTTTGAAGGAAATGTCACGTTATTTGTTCGAAGGAAACAGCATTGCAATGTATTTCTTCCTTTAAAAGATGGCCATTTGCTACATGTTTTCTTATTGATCTCCAAGAACCTAACTTCAAAATGCTAGACACGTTCTTCATCTACCACAGGTGTACATGCAACTAAAATCACCTTATTTAATGAGGAGACAGCAGACTTTTGAAGTTATTTCAGATAATCTTGAAAATCTTAAGTAAGACAGACACACCTGGCAGCTGTGGTCCCAAGGTGGTGTTTTTTGTAAGAACCTGCTTGCTTCCCCAAACCTTTCCCCCCAGCATAATCTCTTTCTACTCATACTTAAAGGAAAGACTGTTCTGGAAGGAAGTGTGCTTCTCATGTTTACTAAGGAGAAATTACAGAGGAAAGCTGGAGAAATGGATATACATGACAAGATGCAAACATTTTAGCAACAGAGCTTTTGCTATAGTTAGACTCATACCATTGTCTATCACATAGACACAATTCCCATAGAACCATCATTTCAAATGAGTACATTGGAACTTGAGGGAAAAAAATACTGTACAAGACCAAAGAAAAATGGGAAGGCTGAGTTTTCTTAAGCAGTACTTACACCAAGAGCAGCTTGGTAGGTAACTTCTGAGGGGAAGGTGAAGGAAGGCCCTGTTGTGACTGGGCTGCTGGGGGGTGGAGTCACAATCAGCCCTGTAGTGCCAATATGAACCTGGGAGAGAGAAAAAAGGGTCAGTTCTGTGTAGTTTAGTAACAGCTGGTTTTGACAGAGCTGTAAGCTTCATGGTCAAAATCACCAGTATTCTACTCCTTGTAACTTTAAACTAGACCTGATTTTAAGTTAGATACTCACATAAACATTGTTGGATCACACTGCTCACTTTTTTTTGCTGACATTTCTCAATCTTTGGAGACACATTGAACCAGCTACATGAAACACACTTTTAACCAGTGTCAGCTTTCTTTGTTTTCCATAAAAGGCTGTCAGATCCCAAAGATGCGTAAATAAAGCACATTTACGAGCTCAGGTAAAACATCACCAATACCTCTGGGGCTCCATTGCTCTCTCTTTTCCCAAAGTGTAATCACTATATGAAACAGCCAATTTTTCACAAACTGCTGAACAAATAAATAAAGTCAGATAAATATTTCTACTTACCACAACCAGATTAAGATGCTAAATTTCTGGAATTTGTATAATCTTCAAGTTGAATATTTTATTTTTATAGCATGCACTTTATTAATATTCATTATTATATTCAATTTAGAAAAAAGAAATCAAGAAATTAAATCACTCCAGTTTCTAGTTTCCACAGTTTAATAAAAATCTTTGTGGCACTTTAGAATATAACAACTGCAAAAAAACCTAGCCTACAAGACCAAAACTATTTGCTATTATATCAGAAGTGTTAGAAAACATTTTCCTTAAATGTTCTCATGTTGGAAGATAAGTTTTTTAAAGTGTACATTTATTACTAATTAGACACAATTAATAACTTGAAATAAGTAATCTGAGAAGACCAGAGGCCTTTATAGCTATAGCTGATGTCATGTGAATTACCTGAGAGGGGGCACTACAGGACAGCCCCGTCAGCTCGCTTATGCGGGCTGCTGCCGTTGGGTTGCTGGAGCTGATGAGGACAGGAGGACTGATTTCCATGGAGTGGCGATTCTGAGAAGACTGAGAAGCCTTGTTGGACATGGTGAGGGAGGTAAAAGAGTGTCGTTTTTTGGTGTTTTTCTTAGTATCCATGTGCTTTTGGGTTGAATTGTTGTGGGCTGCCCCAGAGGTACCTTCTCCAGAGTCAACAGCAGAACCTGAGGGCTTGTCCAATTCTATCAGCTGTTTGGCTGCTGTGTTAAACTACAAAAACACAGTAACATGTTAGTGTTTTTTTTTTTTTATTTACAAAAGTCACCTGAATGTAAAAAAAACCCATCTCTTTTCCTTTTATTCATAAGATAATCTCAACCATGCAACTTAAAACTGTGGCATACCAAGCTCGTCTACAAATCAGTCAGTAGAGAGTGACAAATCATTCACTACAAACTCAACACACTTACTGTTGGGCTGGTATGAAATTTTACCATCAGAGGTAAAATTTCAATCAACAAAAGACATAATGCCGTAGTCCAGACATGGATTAATTGAGCAATAACCACTGCCTGTATCATCTAGAAGTCAGACTAAAACACAGTGGTACCCTTTGACCTTATAACAGAAAAATCTGTGCTACAAAACTTCTTGGATGTTTATGTCATTTTCAGCCTTTTTTTTTTTTGTCTATGACACAATCCCACACATTTGCATGTGGGCTCTTGAAGATATTCCTCCTAATATCCTTTGGTACTTGTGCTCATCTTTAACACTACTAGCAATGAAAACACAGGCTTCCTCAATGCAGGTTTAAGAACACAGTAGGACAGACTAAATACCCAGGTATATCAGTATACTGCCCAGCAACAGGCACCTATACAGGCATAAGATGGCATAAGGAGAAAAGAAACATATACAGGCAATTTTGTGGAAATACTTCTCAGCTTCTGAATTTTCTAATGTAGAGGTACCAACTCTGTGCCATTTTTCTTTTTTTTTTAAGCTTAGCTAAAGAATTTTTGCTCACAATGAGATTTTCTATCTGCTAATTTGTAACAGCAATACTACATTAAATGCAAACAAATCCTTCCTTTCCAATGAAGAAATGAGGAATCCCACACATTTTCTTCTTACAATGAAAGGTAAGCTATATAATGGGAAGAAGGAGAGGAAACCAACAAACAAACCTTCTATATTTTTCAAACCCCCTTTATTTTCAGAAAATCTTAGCACTATTAGAAATAATAATGTTAGAACTCTCATGTAATCATGAGCTGAAATAACAGCAGCGCCAGTTTTCTGAACATGTACCACTAAATATGCATACTTGAATATGTTACTTGAAAAGTGTAGGTGCTTATGAAGAAAGGAAAGATCTTTCCTGAAGAACATCAGGATGAAAGAATGAAATTAGTCACTGTGGAATTTCTATGTCGATTCTTCAGCATATTATTTCACCATTTTCCTGCAAGTCTTGAGATACCTACTATGCTCATGAAGAGTTTTAAAGTAGTATTTGACCCCATCAAAACTTTACTAAAAACAACAAACCATTAATCGTGATAGCATCAACACTGATTTAAATGCAGCTCCCACAGATGACCAGCTTATATTCTGAACACAAATAGATATCTACAGATATAGAAGGCAGTATAAAAAAAAAAAGATTTTTTTTTTTAATACAGAAGAGGCTGGCAAGTGATATTTGAAAGATGTCATCTGGAAGGAAATTTCATGTATCCATTATTCATTTCATGTAAATGTCATGTATTCATGTATTCATTACAGAAAAAAAAAAAAGATGAAGTTCAAAACCAGAACTACTGGAACAATGAGGAGTTGACATAAAAACCTTCTACAGAAGAGGAAGAACTACATGAAACATACTGCAGTGGAGGAAGGGCATAATGGGAGATTTGAACAAGGATATGAAGTCAAGAATATAGAATTTTTTCCTAAATGTTCTTATTGTTGGTCCTTTAGAATGCAACTGAAGAGAACTAGAATCACAGAATCATTTGGGTTGGAAGGGACCTTCAAGATCATCAAGTCCCAACCCGTCTGCCATGGGCAGGGACACCTCCCACTAGGCCAGTTTGCTCAGAGTCACATCCAACCTGGTCTTTAACACTTCCAGGGATGGGGCATCCACAACCTCCCTGGGCACCCTCTTCCAGTGCCTCACCACCCTCACAGTGAAGAATTTCATCCTAATATCAAATCATAACCTATCTTCTTCCAGTATGAGTCCATTCCCCCTTGTCCTGTCACTATATACTCTTGTAAAAAGTCTCTCTCCATCTTTCTTGTAAGAAGGAAGGATGGGAGAAGACAATGTCAGAGCAGTAAACAATCCTACAGAAAAGGTGGATGCTAGATTTTCCTTCCTGCTATTACTCAAGATGGATCATATGGATCAAAATAACGTGTATTACTTGTGTATAATAGAAGATATAAACACACCATTTTCTCCAATGAAGCCCATTATTTAGATGATTATTGAATTTTAAATTTAGATCAAACATACTTTAAACAGACCAGCGAAAACATTATTTCATTACAAACCATTGAGGCTGAAGGATATGAAACAAGTAGAAAATAAGACCAAAAAAAGCCTACTCTGCTGTTCAGCTTGTCAGGGTCTTATTTGTCATCATGACAAACATGCAAGCTTTTCAAGGTCTAATAATTTTATCTATTTTGCACATTTTATTTTTTTTCAACTCAGATTGAAATTCTTCACATCCTTCCTGAGAATCTAGGTATTCCATACTGTTGATACAATAGCTGCAACTGTTTCCATTCTTATGTAATCTAATCGTTATTTGCAAAGAACTAGCTAATCAGAGAAGTTAAGGGATCACAGAGGAATGAAGAGGAAAACCAAAAGCCACTTTGCTAACAGCACCCCAAGGTACCTGTTACACCTAATTATATTTGTTTACCTCCAGAAGCTATCAATGCCTGCAGAATCTGATTACTCTGTACAGTGAACAACCTATTAGGGAAAAGTTAAGGCTTGCCCATGGGATCAATTCAAGATGGATTCAAATAAAAGCAGCATTCTGTGCTTTTTTATGCATAGAAGCAAGCAAATGACAGTTGCATGAATTTGAAGATGGAAGAGAACTGATTACTGCCCTCCTCTTTGAAGTAACCTGGGGACAGCAACAGCTGCAGAATATTTTGCAGAGTGCAGTTTACTTCTCCTCCTTAAGAAGAGAAATTAAGGACCTGCATGCATTCTCCAGTGAAATGGCTAGCAGATATTCAAGGTCACCAAGGGACTGAACCCAAGCCATGCTATGAAGTGTTTCAATCTAGCATTCATTTCTGCAACAAATACCCATGTACCTAGGCCTGCAGTTCCTACATCAGTTGTTTTCCTTAACAGACATATTTTCATTGAGACTTCTTTACTTCAATTTTTACATTCACTTTTTTTCTTTTTTTCCCATTCAACAAAATCTTTGCTGCAACAGGAAGCCTGAAATCCAATTCCCTTTCCCACCAAACTCCAGGAAACTGAAGAACTTTCCAAGCAGGGCAGGAGTGAGGCAGCTGGCTGAGCTGCGTCTCGGTGCCGCAGCAGGGCTGAGGTCAGCACACAGCTTTCCTCTGCCTTCAGATGTCTGCAGGAATTACCCCTACTGCAAGGTCTCTAAGAGTTGTGCTTTGCTACACTTATTTTCAAAATTAACTCAGGTGTTCTTTACTCACATAAAAGTAAACAAAAGCTGACATTATTTTCTACTGACAATTTGACAGAAGAATGATTTCTTTCCCATGATTTTTGTTCTATTCTGGGCATTTGTATTTGTTTATGAAGTGTTAAACTAGGTCAAAACATCCAATTTGAGGTCTAAGAAATGTATATTGTGCCCAGAACTGCAATTTTTCAGGAAAAATCTAATAATATCTGTTTAGTTATGAATAATCTTTCTTTTTGGAACAGAGATAACCATAAGTGTTAACTGATTTAATAGAATCACTCTTAAAATTTCTCTCAAAATGTGTTCAGTCTCGCTTTTATTATTACCACAAATTTAATAAGTGAAAGTTAGAAAAGAAAGCATCAGAGTAGCGAACATTGAATCATAATAGGGCAAAATTCGTCCTCAAATATGATCAGAGCTTTTCATGGACTTCAACATTATAAAAAATTTTATCCTCACTGTACAAGAAATATTTATTACTCAATTATTACACCTATACTACAGAATAAATATCACAGACTATGTCCATTTTATAGTTAATGACTTCAGATAATCTCTAGTAAATGGAGCTACTAATTCACATTTTTAAACAAAAGGATGTAGACTAACATACACAAGGTAAAAGGTATGTCTGTCATTATAACATGATAGAATTCCCCAAAAATAGGCAATGTTCACAGGATTGGGAAATGCAGTGAAAACTACCATATAAAAGTCTTTCAAAAATATTAATTACTTTTCATCTTCATTGTCTTTCATAAAATAGGTAAGAATGGTTTGCTATACTTGTTTCTATCAGTTGTCTGTATATTTTCTAGAACAATAGTTATGTACTCTCAGAAACCAGGGATTTCAAAATTCAAACCCATACCTTACTGCACATCTCACTGCCCTCCACCACAGCATGCATTTCAGTTTAGTATATACTGAAAAAACCCACCTATCTGATTTGAAGTAACTCTTAGGGTATAATTTATCATTCTAGACTTTCCATTCCACTTTAGTGGGGATTTGAGAATGTGTACTTAAGTGTTGATGCCTGTTCTAAAAGGGTTTATTTAAAGTACATTTTCTTAGTTGATGGAATCAGTCTAAAAACGTTAACACAAATATATTTTGTGACTTTCATTTTTACATATTTTTTTTTCAAGGCCATATATCCTTTTTGCAACTTTTGTAGAGATAGGAATGTAGTTGTTAGCTAAATAGCTCAAGTGGCAGCCCTAGGAAAGGGTTTTTTCTAACAAGGCTAAGTAATTTAGTTTGAAAAAACACTACAAAAAGCTTTACTGGCTGAATTGAAGGGGCAGTTAATTGCAAGAAGCTAGGAAAGAATACCCAAGGGCAAGAAATCATTAAATTTGCCTTTAAAAACATCTTAAACTGAAGCCCAAATTGCAGTAAGCAAGTTGAAACTTTTTTGGTCTTCTTGTTTTTACAGTCATGTGAAATTTTCTATCCCCAGATATACAGATCCTTACATCAAGCTATAAAAATAAATATATATATTTTCCCTATTAAAAATAATAAATTCTATTCTGGTTGAAAGCGGTAATGTTTTTTGAAGTTCCTATCTCATCATAGGATTCAGAAATTGAATTAATAAAACCTGACTTGATTCTTAGTATGGTTACACATTTCTTCTGTGACCTGATATTTCTCACCCCAGAGATAATGTGAAAATACTTTTTTCTTTATCATTCTCCTCAATTATTTAAATCAAATACTGTAAGTGCAGGGAAGTGTATCTTACCAAGTATTCACAACATATCAGAAAAGGACAAACCCTATTCCAAACCTTTGTATCTTTCTGTAATGCAAATTTGAATAATCATTGTGGCTGTACACACTGTTCCTAATCACTGACGTCTTTCTATATAAAAGATACAGCTTTCAAATGCTAAAATTTAAAAGGTTGGGGAAATTTTCTCAACTGCTACCTCTTACTGTAAATTGTTGTAACACATGACAAATGCAGGAAGATGGAGAAGGTTCTATATATGCTCTGTTGATGAAAAAGCTGATCCTTTACCTGTTTAACAACAACCTATATCCTTTGACGTCCTAGTTGTGCTAATTTGGTTTTGAGAGGTGGATATTAGAGACAGTGCAAAGCTAACTATTTCTCTGACTTGGTGACTGCTTTCATTTTGTGGCTAAGTGTGGTTTGGATTGACTGCATGACTCCAGTATTAACAAGAAAACATAGTGACTGCCTCCAATTACACTCATTTCAGTTCCATTCAATAAAAATAGGTATCAAATAGCTAAGTGAAAATCACTGGTTCAACTGCTGAGGCCATTAACTTTCCCAAAGAGAATTTTAGGTCTAAGATTATTTATATCTCAGGTTATTTTAGAATCATCACCAGTACTGATTATTTTTCCTTTCAGAAAATTAAACATACAGTGGGGACAGCCTTACTGAGGACCCAGCTTTACTCACCTCAACATATGAAATTGGAAATATTCCTATCTTGTCAGCCAGCATTCCTTCTGCCCAGTTTTCATCCACACGGCGAATTACAGTCAGAACATCATCCTGTGTGAACATGCAGTGATTATGTCTCCCAGCTCTAATTTAACTTCTCATTTAATTTTCCTCCATAACACAGGAGTAATCAGAGAAGGCAGGACATGGACAAGAACCGCAGAGAAGGCACTCTGTAAGAGGAATATGCTGCTTTTGGGGTTGAAGTCAGTTCAAGCTGTTCTTCTCCTAATTTTTCAGGGTTCAACTAACTGCCCACATCTCAGTGATCTTTGTCCTTAGTGCCAGTCTTCCTGTCATGTTCAGTCCATGTTACTCATCAGCCCCCCTTTAATTCCTTGGCATTATTTAACAGAACCACAAGCATTTTTCTTCTCAACTGGCTCATTACCTAACCTTCCCTAGATGTTGTTTTTCTGCTTAAGTATTTAAGGACATTGCTAGTGATATGACTTCTTTCACATCTGCAATTTGAGTGTTTCTTTAGAAGATGGAATGTTTTTAATTTACAGCATAGGTTATTTATCATAAATTAGCAACATCACTACTGCAAGTATGAAAAAATGCATTCTCAGAAATAAAATATCAGAGAAATTATATGTAATTTAGAAAGATAATGCAAAAGGAATCAATATAGGAGAAATATTTCCAGAATTACTTGTCCTTTTCATATGTGTGCAGCTCCAATAAGAAATGCAGCTAAAGACTACAAAACAGTTGTATTATTTCTTATCCAAGTGAATGAAATTATTAGAAGAAAATAGTAATTGTATTCTCTTTTTACCTTTGCAAATGGTAAACAGTCCTTATCTGCTTCCTTGTCTTTTACTTCAAAATCATAAAGTGCTTTGCACTGAGGCGGAGGTTGAGGTAAAGGTTTAATAATCTGAACAAAATTGGTAGGAAAAAAGCCATGGATGCCATTGACTTCTCCATGATACCAATTTTCATCCACCTGTCGACGTAAAATGATGATGTCTCCTTTACTGAATTTAAGATCTCCAGGTTCTTTTCCCTCGTAGTTATACAATGCTTTGGCACATGGTAACTGAGGTACACCCTAAAGAAAAAGAAAAAAATAATAGATCATTAGAATTAGATGAGCATTACTAAATAGAATTCATATTCTATTTTTGGAGAGTATGAATGAAGCTAGAAAGTATGAAATTGCAAAGTAAAATGACACACATATTTTATTGCAATGATTCTACTGATTTTTACCCACACAAGTGGGAAGAGCTTCAGTTCTCTGCGGTCTCAAGATCCCTCTAAGTTTCATTATGATTTTTAATCATTCAAAGTTGCTGGGCAGAGGAAAGGCAGAAAAACATAATACTTTAACCCTCATGTACTAATTCACTAAGATTAAACATTAAAAAAACAAAGCAAGCAAACTGGAAAGCAACCTGACCACCTGAGAGACCACTGGCAGAAAAATGCTGCAAGAAAATACAACACTGGAATAAAAAGACCTATAAGGCAGTTTTCCTGCCAGACCTTCTTATTATCGTCCTCACCTTATTTACTTCATGGGCAGAGAATAATAAGGATGAGGATGTAAAGAAGGTGTTTTCCAGCTTGAAAAACAAATTTCAGTTCATTAAAAATGAAAAATTTCATCCTGGAGCAACTCTTTTAATTCAATTATTTATTTAAAACCACAGCTAATAAGAATTACTGGAAAAGATCTGTTGAAGGTGTGCATCCTTGGCTTTCCTTCACTTGATTCCTCCATAATATCTGAAAACTGTAGATCATTGTTGCTGCTCTGGAATGCAGATCAGAAAGATTGGAATTGAACACTGTCACACTCCATTATATATATTGCAGGTATTATTTTTTAATTGCTCAGCCTGTATCTCCTAATTTTGTGAGAGAGAGCCGTAAAACTCTGCAACTCTAGTCTTAGGGCTACTGCCTTCAAAACTATCTTTTCTCAAAATTTAAATACCTGGAGGGGTGCTTCCCCCCTTAATGATGCAAAAAGCAGTAACTTGCATTACTAATATAGTCTTTCCAAAGCAAAGGCAGACTTTATAGTCACACAGAGCACAGTATTTCACATCTTTGAGGCAAGCCCATATGGAAAAAGCAAAATTTAATGAAATTCAAGGTTGCTGATATTATTTGCCACATCTACTCTATGGTATGTCTCTCCTCTCAAGTCTTCCACCAGCTCAGTTTGTAAATTGGAGCTGCACTTGCAATATATCAAGAAGTCACACACAATGTAAGGAAATTCTCAGAAAGAATTATCACTTTTAGTCAGTCCATTGGGCAGAAGACAGAGTTTTGATAATGCATATCACATTTAACGAAATTTTAGCTTCCAATATAATCCAATTTGTTTGGACAGCTTTAACTTTTGTCCATGCATATTAATGTATCAAATGTATAAATAATATCTTAAAGATTAACTTCTCTAGTAACCTTTTTTCTTTGCCAAAGGAAAACCGTGTGTGTATATACATAGGTACAGAGGAGTATGATTTACATATGAATACAGAAAAATCAAAGTTCATTCTATTGTCTCCAGGATGAATATGAAAAATATCATATTAGCAGGATCCAAGCAATTGTTCACAATTGGTGATCTCTAAACTGAAGCAAATAACATTTTTCTTCATGATCACACTAAATTGCATCAGTGCACTATGATGACATGCTCTGTACAAACCTGGATATGGAAAAAAACACCAAGTAGGGAATTTGTGGGCCTCAGCCAAGTGAGGGGAAAATTAATGGTCAGAACAGAAGAATTAAAAAATCATATATATGTGTGTGTGTGTGTGTGTGTGCATTTTTTAGTTTTACGTTCTCTGCAGAGTACACAGAATGAAGGAAGCAGTCAGTGTAGATGGAGTATGAACAAGTGCACAGAGAGAACTTCAGGGGAGAGGAAGCAAAAAGAAACAGACCTCTAAACAAGAGAGGAAACAGTCCTTGCTTATCCCTTTCCATCACAATAACAAACAAGCAAACAAACATGTAAACAAAAGGATTAGGAGGCAAGAATTACTTGACAGAAAGTGGGCCCCAAGCAATTATGGCTACTACAGGACATAGAAATCTCTTGCATTGGAGGTAATAGTTCGACTTCTCCCAGGAATCTCCCCATTGTCCTGGGAGAAAGCTTTCTATGTCCCCACACTGAGGAATAGGTTTTAGATCAGCTTTGTGTATAAAATACAGTTGGGAAAAAAAAATCTCTTTAAAAACAAACAAAACAAGCCAGGAGTAACAGTGCAGATCATATCAAAGCAATCAAACTCATTACTCACCATTTAATTGTTAGAACTCCATGTTGCATTTACACATTTTATCACAAAGGCTGCCACAAACAAATCTGCATACAAAAGTACAAACATCTGTTTATGCTTTATAGGAAGTTCCTTTCCCAGTATAAAGGTTGAGTTTCTGCAAAGCTTGTTTCCCACGTTAAATAGAAATGGTTCCAGTCCATAATTCCAAATAAAACAAAGTTCAACAAAACACACAGTTCCCAGTTGGACTCCCAGGGAAGAGAAGTAGTTAAATACTGAGAGGAGAAGTGGATGACTTTCCCTTCTGTCCCAGAGGGAGGATGAAGTGAGACAGAGCGGGTGCAATGGGGAGGGCTGCTTTCAGGGGCACAGGATCAAGAGCCCTCAAGCACCATCTTCACATTCCACCTCCTCTGAGCAACCTGGAGCTGCAGCTCATGGCTGGCGCCTTCCAGGCCCTTGTGGTTAGGCAGCTTCAGCCCCCCTTCTGTCCCTCTGGCTGCTCACCAGCAGAGATGGCCATGAGGACGCACCGAGCCAGAGTTTACATTTCACTCCATGTCTCTCACTTGGCTAAACATGAAAGAAAGGCTTTGGAAGAAAAGCTTTGCAGCCTATCCTTAAGTTTACAGCTGCCACTTACCCTGCCAGCTCTTTGAGTAAGCAGCAACAACAACAATAACAACAAAACAAAGACAAAAACCATTTTAGGAAGTTAAAATATAAAATTCAGAAGGACTCCGCACAACAGGTTCTTAGAATTATTTCCTCAGTCCTTATGCAAAAATATCTGAACTTCTAGTGCTACTGCTGATAGAGAAACTGTTTAAATTAATTTTTAGCAAAGGCATGGATATACACATATATTTGAGATGCCAGATTCCTTTAAAGCAAATAATACATGATGACATCAAAACAAATGGCTTAAAAAGAGTATTAAAAAATGCATATGCATTCATATACATGAGGCTGAGGCTCCTCAGTTTTCTTCTCCTAACTCAGATATTTTGTCTTAGAAACCTACAGAATGCACAATTTTGCTCTTTGGAGTTATACTTTTGTTTTCAGTCACCTTATTTCGAACTTTACTTTTATTTTTTTAATGGGCAATATGCAACTATATGTATTTTTCATAAGCTTAAGCCAAGAGAAACTTACGCCTGCGGAGAAACACGAGATCTGGTTTCCTTTCAAAAAGGAGTTTTGGTGGCAGAAGCCCAAACGTAAATATGCTTACACTGGCACAAAATAGTGCTCAGTCTGTACATACTGCACTTGAAGAACCAACATTAGCTAAAGTAGCAAAAAATAGTAAACCGTCTCTCAAGGAAATGAATGGAACAGACACCGGATCATGCGCATCTCTGTTTCTTTCGAAGCCTCCCAAACATGGTGCTGCTGGCTGTCCCTTTTCCAAGCAAGCAAGGCATGCCCTGTTCTCTGCCTGCAAGATTGGGAAATGGCCTGGGCTTCCCCATGAGCCAGTTGAATTTACCCAGAATAATTACACTGGTTTCACTTGTCTGAGCTTAGACACTGAGTGTTTTCAAGAGGCCAGGAAGTAGTACCTTTTATAGGAGTACTGCTTATGTTGATAGTAAGACAGACAAAAACACTTTTCTGAAACTGGCTACACGCTCTATCAGCTTCCAGAAAAATCCAGCTTGTTCAGATACCTCAGCAGCAGTTTTTAGGCCTACCTTTCTTTACAGAAAATATAAAAACTGGAAGTTGATCCGCGTCATGAGAGGATCTTTAACATCCATTATTTGCAACTTTCTTAGAAGGAAAGACAGAAAATAGATTTTTCTTACTTACACTTTTATTTTCTTTCCATGCAGTTCCTAAATCAAACCAAGAGTCACATTAATGACCATGACAAGATGAGAAACTACCACAAAAAAAATCTCAAATTATACGGCAATTGGAAGTACAGTAAGTCTAGTGATACAGAGGAACTTTTTTCAGTCAATTTTTTTTTTTTCCAAAACCATCAGTATTGTAAGACATACTTGATTGCCAGTGAAAGATGCTTTTACATAAGGATAACATAATGCAAATGTTTGCAGCCAAAACTTGCTTGTGAGGCACATTTGGATCAAGTGGGTTCTTAATGTGTACATTCTCCAGTAGGTACAGGTAAACCTGAGATTTCCTCTTCAGACTCCTAGTCATTCAAAGCTTTTGAAGGACAATATTACTTCTTTTCATCTTCTGGTCTATTCTATTTCATATTATTGTTTTCTTGATTCAAATCTTTCAAATGCATCCTTCCTATTACTTTTTCTAAAGTGTATTTTTGCTTTCTTGCCTTCTTTGGTTTTACTAATCTGTCCAGTCCTGCATGCAAGAACATCCCCATTTGCATCTGTATTTTTTTAATGTCTCTTTCATCTCACTGGCTCCAATAAGTAGTTTCAAGTCTTAATTTATAGCCACCTGATCTGTGTAATTCAATTTTCTTTGCTTCAGCCTCCTTTGTTCCTTCTCTGCTTGCATTTAACTTTTCATGTATTTTGAGACATAGAGCATATGAAAATACTTTACCTTTTTAAACTGCTTATATTAAAAAATGTGTTTTCTCAAGTTGGATTTCCTTCTAAAGGAAGGAAACATGTTCCCTGTGTTAAGATACAGGTATATTGCTTTGGCCTGAAAAAATTAAATACTCAGTTTTGTAGGACAGACCAACCTAGCGACGATAACATTTGAAACTAAATCTCCCGGTTTCTTTTTGAGCTCCAGAACACAAAGTGTTTCCATAAGCCAAGAAGAGTGTTAAAAGCTGGCTCCCTGCATTTACTTTTTTCATCTAAGGAACAATTCAAATAAGGTCAGATTTGTGCAAAGAAAGGCTGACTTGAGTGTTATTCATCTATACCCAACACTAACTTGTTAGCGTAATCAACTTTACATACTTCTGCCATCAGAAGTATCTCAGAAGCCTGCAGAGGTCATCAACACAAATGAAATCTTTTCAGATAAAGTGTCTCTGAGGTCCTGCTATCTGGATGACAAAAAAGTAAGATATTTTTATCTCAGGAGGCTGTATCAAGCTGCCAGTATACTGTAATAATCATAAAAACAAACCTTTGGTAACATCTGATATAAATTACTATTGCTGTACTGAATACAGTAAACCAGCATTTGGGGGTTTTTATATAATAGTTCACTAGATTAAAGAAGTGAGCAATGTTAATGTTGGTAAGTATATTAATTTCTACTGGTTTCCTACAATACAATCGTACTAAATCTCATTTTTCTCAGTACACATAAAGCAAAAGACCAAACATTTGACTTAAAACAGCGCAACTTGTAGTTGTTTTGAAATGCTATATTCAAATATAGTTACTTGCTATACAGCTTCTGATTTTAATGAAAGCAGAAGTTTAGCATCAAGAGGAAACTAGCTAGCCAGGTTACCCTGATCAAAGAGATCAGGGTTTGAAACCCAACTGTGTGTAATTTAACCCATATAACAATCATAATTTTGAAGAAAGATTACTTTAAGAAAAATATCAGGGTGCACAATTTAAAAAAAAGAAAAATCAAGCCAACATATTCGTTATACTTTTGCAATCAGTAAAAATTTTAGGATCTTGATAAATGAGGAAACAGGATTACATTTTTACTGTTGCTTAATTAACTGAAGTTAAAAATTCTTTAGACTATACTAATTTTCAAGGTTTCATCCATCTAATGCAGGTTGACACACCAAGTGCTCCTAGAGCGCTTTGCCTGACTCCATTCAGGACTTTATCAGCTAACTTTGCTCTTGGTAACTTGCAGAAGAATTTCACAGCACAGACTCAGGGAAACCTATATTTTGTACCAGATGGGTAGCTCCTTTATTCTTGTAAGCAATTCTTATGTGCTTTTTTGAGGTAAATTCTCAATAGCCTACTTAAAGTAGCCATTTTATTAAAGCCCTTTTTGCTTCCTCTGTCTTAACAGCCTTTAGAAGAAAACATTTTGGCTTTTTTTTCTTGTCTGATGTTCAGAAATAAATATAAGGTTGTTTAATGTAAGTATGAGCAACTCTTTCCCACAAAGTTGTTTTGAAATTAAAAGCTGGAATACAGGAGAATGAAAGGAATTTAAAGATGTTGCCTTAAGGCCTAAGCAATCACACTAATAATATGGAAGGTTAGAAAGGGACATTTACAAAGCTTTCCAAATGCACTTCTCCCAGTCCCTTTCTGTGTCACACCTTTGTAAACACTTCTTTTCAAATTAAAAAAATATGTCTTCAGAATGCTGTCTTTTTTTCTTTGCCTAGTCAAAATGCAAAGTTCTTAGCTACTTCCTTTCCCAAAGTTTGTTAACTAAAGAAAATTCTGAACACTTTCCACTGAACTAAACCCCTAAGTTAATAATATAAGTCAGCAAAAAATAGGTGGAAGTGGAGGAGAAAATAATTATATCCTGCACACAGCATGTCTCCAAATATTTTAACTGTATGCACTTGACATGTTCAAGATTGCTTCTTCCACAAGCAAACAAAATGAATTATGAGAAAACTGCCCTGCATAGGAAAGACTAAGGAGGTAACTTTCAAGATGCAGAAGAGAATGCAGGTCTGTACTGCTGTTGATTTGCATATCAAACATTTCCATTCTGAATCTTTAAAAACCTTTTGATTAATTGTTTATTACAAAAGATTCTTGCTTTAAAAACCCCCAGATCCTTGTAAGAATCTAAACAAAACCTTAAATTGTGCACTACATAGAGCTAGGATGTTTATATAAAATAGCTATTTCCAAAAGCAATGATTTGTTTGAAAGATCTGCTTTTATAAGCTGTTACACCAACACCACTGCTCAAACTGGAAGTGCCACTATCTTCATTGGTTTTCTCTTGGTATGTTCCAACTCATGGGCATTTGATGTCTCCATCAAACTTCACTTTTCTTGTCCCAGTGTCACCATACAGCAGCATGGATCTCCTAATCTCTTTCAGCACATCAAGTTAATATGCAGCACAGGTTCACTCAGCACTTAAATTCTCCTAGCAGTGTAACTTCCAATGCATTCTCTTTTCAGGTAATATTACTCGTGGCTTCTAAGACAAGAACATTGCATACTGCAAGAAGAAGGAAAGAAAAAGACATCCACTCCTCTTGGCAAGGATACATCTACAACTCTGAGACTGGATAGTGGGACTTACTAGTCCTACTCTGAAGTGCCACTAACTTCTGTACATCCCTGAAGAAGCCTCAGTGTGGGATGTTAGAATCTATCTAATGTTCCCCAAACATATCCAATTTCTCATTATTAAAACCCCCATGAATATCCAAAGTTAGAAAGGCAGGAACACCAACTGCTTTGAAAGTTTTGTTGTTCCAAATTCCTTTACTCCTATAAAACTGCGGAAAATTACCTCCCAGTAATTAATTTCATCTTTTTGAAGAACAGTTTGGAAAAAGAAAAATAGATGCAGTTGATTACTAGTCCACTAATGTACTTTTATTATTTTCTAGCCACTAGACAGTTTGAAAAAAGTGTCTCTATAATGGTAAGACAAACTTTTTTTTGGTGGGGGGAGAAAAGAAGAAAGTGAACTGGAAAAATGTAGCAAGAAAAGAAGCAAACAAATTTTAAAATACCAGGATAAAATCTATGAAAGTCAAGAGCCTGACAAAGACCTAACAAAAGACTTTGAAATAGTAGGCCTCGAGTACTTTTCTAAAATACATACATTCCTGAAGCTCAGAGTACAGAACTATTTGCCTGTTCAAAATACCTAATTACAAGATAGTACTTTTGTGTTTATCAAGAAGCCTCATTTTGCATAGTTATCTAGTAAATGCCTTTCACAACTACTCACTCCCATCCAAAATCTGTTGCAGGAAATGTGACAACTTTCTGGTGTGAAGAGCTTCTTATATATAACTTGCTTTTTTTGCTTATTATATGAACATAAAATCACAAAACAAGAGAAAAGAAAACCCTTCTGACCACTACCAAAATACAGACCACATCTCAGTGTTAAACTCTTTCCCTAAATTCCTTCTTACACAGCTAATATACAGCCCTTCTTTCATTCATTTTAGTTTCCACATAAACTGGAAATTACACATCTTTGGCATTCTTTTGCTGCTGCCTAAATTCATACTTATCCTTCTAATACAGTGATTTAGAATTTACTTTCACTGTCAAAAGCCATAAATGCAATTGCCTGAACAGCCAAATAATTAATTCCCAAGCAAGATGTGTGCCATTCTGAGCTCCAAGTTCAGAACAAAGATAAATTCTCACGTAAACTCATGCTTTTCTTTCCTTTTGGCTTAATGGGAGGCAGCTAGAGAAGCCACAGACCTTCATATACCCTTCCACAAATAAAGCACCAATAACTGCAACTCTTATAATTTCAAATCTGGCCTACTAACTGAACTGCCATCAACCTTATAACAACTTCTATCAGTCACCAGAAAGGGGGGAAAAAAAAAAATCACCTAAACATCCAGGAAACAACATCTTGCTGCAATCTACAGTCAGAGGGGCAGACATACCACACATGACAGCTGGTGAGATTTCTGTATCATGTGTAGTAGTTAAAGGGATACAGTCAGCAGCAATCTG
>VYZP01045012.1:0-13898 GCA_013400635.1 Hypocryptadius cinnamomeus
CCCAGGGCTGGCACAGCCCAGGTGCCCTTGGGCTTTTTAACTATTCCAAAGATAAAATTTGGATCCATCCATGGCATTCCCTGTTTTGGGCTGTTGCTTCACACAGGGCATGTTCATTTTCTTCTCCTGTTAACTTGGAGGCAAATCTACCAAAATAAATATTAGCACAGAAACTACAAATGATGATAAATATACCAAAGCTCAAAATGTTTGATTTTTTTTCATATTCTGCAGTAATACCTCTGCCACCTTTCTTATCTTGAAAATAATCAAGCAGCTGATAATGATGTTGTAATGCAAATCAACAGATTTTGTTATTTTCACAGCATGAAGCATCGACAGTAAAGAAAACCACGTTCAGCCTTTATTAATAATTTTCCTCAGATCAAGAAGAACTAATAGGTTGTTGGGAATATCCATCCTGCTTTTATCCCACAAGGATTTGCCATTTTACCACTAAGTGAGGGCTGAAAAAAAAGGGTTTCATTTGCTGTTGCAATCCCGCAAATCCATATTAATGATTGCTGGTACTGCGGGGATTTTTCTGCAGCAGATCCCTTCTCCTTTTCCCATATTCTCATTTTCCTGACGCAAACTTTTCAAGGGTTCTTCTCTTCCAAGTTCCATGATAATGATATGAAAATAATCATATCAAAATAATGATATACAAAAATATTTTGTAATTATAGTCCATAAAATTCTAATGCCATCATTTGAGCACTTGCACTTGTCCCATTTGCATAGTGACTTATATCTGATGAACCACCCCAAGCAACTGAGGACCTACTTCCATATAAACTTCTAAGGCACATGGAAATTGCTGTTATATTTAGGGATTGATGGGAGAGCTTCCCAGCTGGGAGAAGGGAAAAATTCTTTCTTTTTAGAGGCATCTTTTGCCTTGCTGCAGTCCCTGGAATGGTCCCAATCCACGTGAGACATGGAAATTGCACCGTGACTGAGTCTTGGTCACCAGGGACCTGCCTTGGCCAGCCAGGACCCAACCAGCCCATATTTATGGATTAAAAATCCCATTTTATTGAGAAAATATTTATTATGTAGAGTTATCTCAGCTGTACGTTATTGAAACGCATTCCAAGCTGAGCTTGATCCCAAAATTTTGGGAAATCGGGCAGTTTTCAAGGAAGACAACCCCAGTCCAGCTCTGAGCCCTCCCTGCCAGCCAGGGATGGAGATTCCTGGAGTGCCAGGCAGGTCCTATCAGAAAGATGAGGTTGTAGGATGTCCCAAAGCTCTGTCCTGCCCTTTATCCTCACTAAATCTTTGGAATGAAATGTTATTTTCCAGGCGGGCTGTGGTGGTTTAATCCCACTTGGGAACCAAGGCCAGCACAGCCCCTCTCCCACTGCCCTGCCCTGGGGTGGGGTGAGAATTGAGAGGGTGAAAGTAGGAAAAATCCTGGATTAAGGTAAGGACAGTTTGATGGGACAAAAAAGGAAGAAAATGATGATGATGATGATGATGATGATGATTGTAAAAAAATCAGAAAATACAAAAGAATTTATGCTCAGCTCCTCAATGCTCACTGACAGATTTTTCATTGCACCAGGAACACCAACAACACAAAAAGAACAACTCCTTTCCCCTGACTTCGTGATTAGTTCCTGTTAAAAGACAAGGCTCCTCCAGGCTGAATTCCACCCTCAGAGCCAGCTTTAATCAACGGTGGGGCTGCTTCCTCTCCAGGCTTTGACTGATTGATGTGGCCTCCCTGGAACTCATGGAGCAAATGAAATCAGGGTCATCTGCTGGAAGAAGCAATAAAAAATCACCTCGAGGAAGGAATCAAGGCCATCAGGGATCTGCCTTTAAAATAAGGGACACGGAGCCAGCATAACTCTGGCTGTCACTTGCTGGTTCCTGTGACAAGGACCAGCCTGTGTGGACAAGTCTCCTGCTCCTGTGGCCCTACTGAGCAGACAGAGTTTGGTAGAGACAATTTCAGGCCTAATTTCTTTCCAGTCACTGCTGGAGTGGCCCTTGGGTTTCCTGAGCACTGCAGTGTGGGGGTAAAAGGGTGTCCCTCCATCAGAGCCACCTGCAAACTTCCTGCCACCCCAGGAGCATCAAAACACCTGGAGGTAGCTGGAGTGACCTGCAGCCCCTGGAGATGTGAAAGCAGAGCCCTGACAGGTTTAATTGGGCAGAGAAAAACAGGAGCAGAGATCCTCAGCAGCTCCCAGCTGGCACTCACCTCACTGTGTGGGAATAACATGGATAAACCGATGGAATTTGGGGTTCCAGCCTTGTCTGGGCACTTGGCATGAAGTTTGTCTTACTGGGCGTGCTGGTGTTTGGCCAAAGGTCGGACCTGATGACCTGGAGGCTTTTTCCAAGCTTAATGATCCTGTGATCCTATGGAGGCCCCAGGAGATGATCCTGAGCCAAAATTGGTGCCACCCATGTCGGAGCCATCCCCTCAAACATCCACTGGGAATCTCCCACTCAGTCCAGCAGCCAGCTCAGGATGCCCTGTCACACACAAGGAGAGGGAAGAAAGGTGCCTCCTCCTTCAGGATCAGCTGGCACAGGAATTACAATGATCTTATCTGAGACATTTCAGATGGATTTTGCCCAATTCCTACTGAAAATACGATCCCAAGAGTTGCTTTACCCCAGATCCTGCTGGAGTGAGCTCCTCTGACCTGTGGTGTGTTGTGACTGAACAAAACAGCTCTTGCTTGCTCTGACATTTTTGGGATAACAGAGGGGATGACTCTGATTCTCCATTTCACCTTCTCCAGAGGATTTGTTTCTGTACCCTGGAATGTGCACTCAGCATCCTCCCTTTGAACAGCCCTGCCCTTCATCCCCTGCTCCCCAGCTTCCTCAGGAGCCTGGCTCCTTCCTCTGGGTGTTCCTCCTGATGCCTTCTCTGGAACCAGGAAGCTCTGGATGCTTGGCCAGTGTGGGGACAGTGGTGATGCCTCACAGATGGCCCTGAAATCCTGGCAGGCACAGAAAGAAGCGCTGGAAGCTCCAGGTTCCCCGAGGGGCTGGGAATTGTGCTTTCCATGAAATAAATGCAGCAGCTTCTCCAAGAGCTCCAGCTCATTCTCCTAACAGCCCTTTTCCCTGCCTGCCTGGGATCCGTGTTTCCATCACAGCCCTGCTGATGCTGGCTTGTGTTCCAGGCAATAAACTGAGCTCCTCCCTGGCCACTCCTGAGCTGCTGCTGGGTTCTGTGCTCACAGAGATCAGGGGAGGAGAAGAAATAAATCCTGCTTTTTTCCCTGTGTAACGTTGTGCTGAACGTGTTCCAGGGGAGGAAAGGTCCTGCAGGAGCAGGACTCTCCACATGTCCCTGCAGAAGGAGGGAAGGGGAGAAAAATGAGCTCTGCAGCCTTTTCTGATCCCATTTAGTACCAGATGGACACATCAGCACTCACTCAGGACGGGCCCAGATTTTCAGGCCCCTTCCCATGGAACAAGGCTCTCCAGACCTGGCAATATCTGTGGGATGGCACCTTTGGCTCCCCACCTTTCCCTCAGGTGAAAGGGATTTGTTTCTACCCTCCCAAACTCCAGCACTGACTTTGCCCTTTAGTTCCTCCCCACTCAGGGTCACCTGGGCCAGGCTTTCCCTCTGCCCAGACCTCCCCACACCTCAGGGAAAACACAGTGATCCCTCAGGAGCATCCCTGGGAGAGAAAAGGCTGAGTCGTGTCTGGAAAAGGTGTCTGGGTGACTTTTCCCTGCCTGACCTGGCACTGGTGTCACCGTGGCTGTCCCAGCTGACTGGGATGAACATCCCAGGGATGAACAGCTGTAGGGACAGACTGAGCAGTGTCTGTGTCTCCTTCCATTACTGTTTGGAATTGAACTTGCCCTGGGATCAATGGTGCTGCTCAGATACATGGGCAGCAATTCCCTGGGGGATTTATTCCTCCTATTTTTTAATGCCTCTGTCTAATCACATCTCTCTGGGCTCCCTTTGCAGTGTCTGGAGGGAAAGTGACACTTCCAGGTGCTGTTCACTGACCTATTTTAGGCTTTAGGCCAGGATTAATGGCAGCTTGGGCTCTGTTGCTTATCCTGCTGAGAGCTGCAGAGGGACACGTGGAGCCAGATGAATCCCACTCCCAATAATTGTGGGATGCAGGGGACATTACCCACTGACAAATAACCAGACAGACGCTCGGGTTTGCACCATTTTCCCAGAGTTATGACTTCATATTTTCAGCAGACAGCACAGGTTACACCTGCTTCCCATTGGAGCGGGTTGTTTACAGCCATAATGGATTAAATTTTAGCTCCAAATCTGTTGGAGAAGAGCTCCATCCTGGCAGCAGGCAGGAATTATTGCTGAGCCTTCAGCTGGGCTGTGGCCACGGCTGGAATTCAGGCCCCCTCTGAGCAGCTCTGTGTGACACTGCCCAAAGCTGCTGTGGGGAACAAACCCAGAGACAATTACCCCTGAATAATGTGTGCAGGTGTAATTACTGTGGTAGATGAGCAATGCCATGGTTGGCTCTCACAATTAAAAGGCAAATATCCTGTATATATGTTAAGATAAGTTTTATAGATTTATAGTTATGTTTTACCCCCTCATGTTGTTATCTGGGGTGCTCTGGCTTTGGGACATTTGGGAGGGTCACTCGTTCCTAGGGCAGCACCTGAGCTCCAATCAGGATTTAAGGCAGGGATCTCCACCTCTGGACGGGGAAGGAGGAGTTGATGGACAGAACTTTGGGAGGGGCTGAAGGGTTAAAAGGTGAAACCTCCCTTGTGTGGGTGAGCACATGATGGAGAAAATCCTCTGCTCCCAGTGCTGTAATATTTTCTCTATTCAGTCTTCTGTTGTGGTTTTGATAAGGTTTTAATAAACCTTTTACATTTTTGGGAGTACCACAATTACCTTCACTGGGATGTGAGCAGAGCTCTCTTTTAGGGTGAGGAAGGTAATTATTAGGGAAAGCAGGACATGAACTTTGTTTCATTGTGGGGAACCCTGATGCTGGCAGGGCTGTGTTTGCTGCTCACTCCTGCTCTCACTTCCCCACGGATCACCCAGAGCCTCGTTCTGCATCCACAGGAGAAAGGAGAAGAGCAGGAGGGAGTTGATTTCCTGGGATTGTACTGAGCCCTTTTGCCCTGTTATCCTGTCCCCATCCTCTGTCCAGCCTGGGAGCTGATCCATGTCCTGCTCTCTGCACTCTCCCACAGGCTGGCTCCAGAAAAAACAGTGATTTTTACTTTGTTTTTTCCCTGTTCTTCCCTACTGAGAGAACCCCCAGAGCCCATTAATCCCCTTTCTAGGACAGCTCTTTCCTGTAGTTCCTCCAAGGCCCATCTCCTGTTTCCTGGGCTGTCCCACCCTCCCTCACCTGTGACTGAGGCTCTGTCCCCTCCCATGTGAGGTCCCAGATGACGATGGAATTCTGCATTTATCCCTGCAGGGCCAGCTTGGATGAGGATGTGCTGGGACTGGGAGCTGCTTCCTTTATTTTCTGTGTGTGTCTCCAAGCAGGATGCTCTGGGAGTGTCCAGAAGCTCCCTCGATGCTCCCTGGGCACATTCCTGACCCTCTGTCTCTGGTGTTCCCCTGCTCTGTCTCTGGACCTGTCACCTTCACACCTTTTCCCTGGTTTTCATCTTCCTTGCAGTCACCTCCACTCTGAAATTCCCTGAATGATCCAATTGCTCCTTCATGACCTTCTTCACCCCACTGTGGTTTTCTCCACCTTTTTCACCTCTCCTGCATTCCTGTTCTGGATGGGAGGGCCCAGAACTGCCCCAGTATCTAGGCACATGTTTGTCATGGATTTACCAGCAGAATTTATGGTGGATTTACTAGTATCACACAGAGATTCCTTGTGTCTGTCCTCTCTTGTCCTGGTAATTCCATAATTTGATTTGCTTGCTTTGTGTGCTGAGCTTATGTATTTATGGAGCTGATAAAATCTCACTGCCTCACTCTGGAATGACAATAATCCACTTGGAGCCCATCCTTAGAGATGCCTAATTAGGATTTCCCCCCTTGCATTTGACTTTGCATTTATTCAAATTCAACTTCACCTTCCTTTTCATCACATTGTGACTCCATAATTCCTTCACCTTGGTCCTTTGAGCAGCAATGCCCCAGCAGCAAACCCCTCCCTGGGCACTCTGCTCCTCTCCAGGCTGTTAATTCCAGAATGGTTTGTGGTGGGAAGGGACCTTAAAGCCCATCCAGTGCCACCCCTGCCATGGCAGGGACACCTTCCACTGTCCCAGGCTGCTCCAAGCCCCAATGTCCAGCCTGGCCTTGGGCACTGCCAGGGATCCAGGGGCAGCCACAGCTGCTCTGGGCACCCTGTGCCAGGGCCTGCCCACCCTCACAGGGAACAATTCCTAATTCCCAATCTCCCATCTAACCCTGCCCTCTGGCAGTGGGAAGCCATTCCCTGTGTCCTGTCCCCCCATCCCTTGTCCCCAGTCCCTCTCCAGCTCTCTTTTAGCCCCTTTAGATACTGGAGAGGTCTCCCTGGAGCCTTCTCCAGGCTGAACAATTCCAAATAGCATTAAAGCCACCTATTTTTAACATTAGGTTTAACATTAGGGTTTTTAAAATATTTGTATTAATTTTTTCAAGGCATTTGCTCCAAATCTTGCCCAGCTTGGCCTTGGACACTTCTAGGATGGGGTAGCCACAGCTTCTCTGGGTGTTTATGAGAAGATGAGCCCCTGGCACAGCTCAAACCCTGGCACAGGGGCCCAGGCAGGTCCCTGACACTCTCCCTGTGATGGAGGATGACAACTGTGATGCTCCTCATTCACCTCCAACCCCTTTCCTTCTTTCCAGCCCCACACTCACCCCATGAGGACCTTCCCCTTTCTTTCTAAGGCAGCACAATTCCCCCAAAAACCCCTTGTGAGGGCGCTCCCCATGTTCTCCTCAGACTTGGGGCAGACAGAACCACCAGGGCTCCTCTGGGGTGTGGCTGTTGGGGCTCTTTTGGTGACATTTGGCTTCCCCTGAGCTCCTCTGACTCTTTCCCTGAATTCCCTGGACTTTCAGACGTGTTAGATAAAGCAGAAAGCTGGAGAACATTCCCTGATCCTGTGCTGGTTTTAAAGCAGGCTTGCCCAGAGCAGCTGGTTTGTCCTTGGGCTCCCTGGGAACTCGTGTGGGAGCACTGCCTGATTTGGGGAGGTTTCCTGCCATTTTATCATTTTGTCCTCCAGCTTTCCTGCCTGGCTTCCTGTTCAAACCACGTCCTTGATAAATAGAGCCAGCCCAGGGGCTGATTTATTCTGAGACACCACCAGGGTCTCTTCAAGCCCTGCGTGCCCTTTGCAGCTGATCAGCAGAGCACATCCTCCTGCAGGTGTAAAAATGCAGGGCCAGGCCTGCAGCAGGAGCACTTTCTGTTCTCTGCAACTTCACTGCAGTAAAATCAGAGGGTCAGGGCCTGAAAATTAAACTGACTCAGGGGTCAGGGTTTAAACACCCTGCCCAGGGTGTGTGACAGCACAGCCTGGCTGGGAAGGAGCCTGTGAAACATTTATGGGGCTGGATCTTACAAACCAGCAGTACCAGGCACAATATTTTATCTCAGGAAAAGCCTCAGCTTCCATTTGCTTCCCTCTCCCTCTTTGTTACACTCAGAGTTGCCAGGATGATAAATCATCACTGTATTAATTTAATATTATGGGGAGAGTCATAAACACCTGACTCCCACTCTGGAGTCCATGGATCTCTCTGATAAATGGAGAGTTTCTGCTCCAAAACACTTCCCGTGAAATCCCATCCCTTGGGAATGCAGATGAGCACTAATGCAGCAGGCTGTGGTCAGTGGGTGTGTGACTGTCAGAGCACAGGTGGCTTTGGAGCTGGGCTCATCCTTTCTTCTGAGAGGAGCTGTGTTAATTAATGAAGCAGTTAAATCCTTAAGGGATATAAAACTCTGTGGATGAGGCCCCTGGGGACATGGCTTAGTGGTGGCCTCAGTGGTGTGGTTGTAACCAACCAGGTTCTGTTTCCTCAGGAAGAAATCCTGCAGCAGTGGGGAAAATGTTGGAAAATATTAACTTTAGGACAGTAGTTTATGATCCCACATTTGGGGTTAATGCTGAATTTTGTACCCTACGGAATACCAGAGATTCATGTGGCTTTGTGCTAATCCCCCACATCTGTGACTAAAAGATCTCGTGCCAGCCAAGGCTTCCCTATTTCCCTGTATCCATGATGAATATGGACTGGGAGATGCCTGAGTTTTGGGAACAAAGATCAAGTGCCAAAATAAAGAATGATAACAGAAGGTGCATCATGACCTGGTCGCATATTTGAGACACTCTCAAGGAGTGAAGATCCATCAGAAGATCCAGGACCATCCAAGGGGATTTTGAGGAATGGGATGCTCCAATTGCCTCCAAAGACCCTCAAAAGACCGTTGCTCATATCTAAGTTCATAATGAGCACAGAAATGTAGTGAATATGGAATAGAAATGTGAGGAATGTGTATTAGTTTCATGGATATGACCTGGTCTGTAGGCTGGAGAATTCCCACACATCCAGCACTGATAATTACGTAGTGTTGGCTTTCCAATCCAGCAAATCAGGTGGAGAGTTTTTGGTGACACAGTGGAGCCAAGCCTTGCTGGAGGAGACACTGAACCTCCCTTCAGAAGCACTAAAAAATGCTCTGGATCATGTGCCTCTTTCCTTTTGTTCCCATTTCAAATTCCCCTTTATCCCATAGGATCCCTGGCTGTCCTATTGCACACCCAGCAGCCCTGGCCCTGTCCTGAGGAAGGGGAGCCACTTTATCCCACCAGATATCACCCAAATATTCCAAATTCCCTCTTCCTGGAGGGAGGTGCTCCTGCTGGAAGGGTGAGGCCTCCTCGAGCTTTTCCTCTGGGAGCTGAGGGGCTCCTCCATGGGGATGTTCCTGGGATGGGCTGGCCAAGGGGGTGGTGGAGCCAAAGGATTTTGTGCATTTTCCCACTGGTCCCTGATTTTTCTCCCACATCTCTCACTTTGTATTCCAGACTTGAACACTTGGAGATACCTGAATACCATTCGATTCAACCTGGAGAATTTTACAGATTAAAATTAATTAAGCTTAATTAATTAAGCCGCTTACAGATCCTTTGTCATTTTGTCCTTCAAAATCTGGGCATTGAGGCTGGAATTGCTCGTCCACACAGGAATCACAAAAATTCCACGTGTGTCATCCATGGATAAAAAACAATCTGGAATTTTCTGGACAAGGGGACACTGAGCATGACCAAAATGCTCCATGCATGAATTGTTTATATGAACATGGAACTCAGCTCAGGGATCTGATGCAGTGGCTCCAGTTTTTAAAGACTTTGGAGTTTTCTGCTGGAATAAATGATCCCAAAATGCCTTCAAATGAAGACTTTTCACAGTGCGCAAAGCAGTTCTTGGAGACATCACCATGACACCAAAACAAGTTGGACTCTATGATCTTCCAGGTCTTTACCAGCCTGATTCTGGGATTTGGAGTTCTAAGAGAATTGATCTGGTTCAACATCAGACCCAAGACTGGTCCATCAGGACTTTGAACCTCCAGCTGTGGGGATTTTATGAGGAATTTTCTCTCTGCTTCTGTTGCCTGAAAGATCCTGAGCAAAAGTCCTGAAAAATGAATCTGCTGAAAGGAAAACATCTTAAAAACAGGTCTGGAAAAATGAGGAAACAGATTTTAAATGTAGGTATAGAAATAGAAGGGAACAACTCACATGAGAGCAGGGAACAATGAATGAAGGCAGTTGGAAATTTCTGGTGTTAAATCTTTTTTCTCTGAGAGGTAACATTTGAAATTGCTGACTCTGCAATTAAGGATGTAACATCATAATCCAACCAAAAAGCCCCTTTGGAAATGTCAGGGCAAGCTCCAACAAACAGGTTTAGAGGAATCCTGAACTGCACTGGGAAGGATAGAGAGCAGGAAGCAGCTGAGGAGGGAGAGGTTTATATTCCCCTATTCCCCAATCTTCTCCATCCTCCTGGCTCCCTCATTTCTGTTGGAGGTGAGAGGAGATGCTCTCATTGCTGTTCCTTCCTGCTGGAGTGATGTGTTATGAGCAGAGGAAAAATCCCAGCTCTCTGCTCATTCCAGGGACCTGTAACAATTCTCCAGCAGCAGCTGGGTCCCACTGCAATGGGAGGACACAAGAGGAAGGACAGGGAGAAGATGGAAGGAACCAAAGAAAGGGAAAAACCCCAAAGCCTCAGAGGGTGGGAACTCAGTTTTCCAGCTTGTCCCTCCACTTTTGTGTTTCCAGAGCACCATTCCCTGTCAGAGCAGGGGTGGATTCAACTGTGGATCCTCCCTGGAACAGACAAACCTGCAGGAGTGGGAAACAGAGGGCCTTCTTCCCTCTTCATCATCTTCCCTGCCTCGGGATTCTCTGCAGGCACTCTGGAGACATCAGTGTCCCACACCTGGCATCTCCACATGATGGAATCCCAGGATGGGTCAGGCTGGAGGGACCCCAGAGGGTCCCTGGTGGCACCTCCCTGCTCCAGCAGGGCCATCCCAGAGCTCAGGGCACAGCAGGGTGTGCTCACAGCTCTGCCATGGCCCCAGGGAGGAGACCCCACAGCCTCTCTGGGCTCTGCTCAGGGCTGGCACTGCCCAGGGCAGCAGTTCTGCCTCCTNCTCCTTGTCCCCAGGACAGGTCAGGGACAGCTCGTTGTCCACTGGACACTGCTGACCCATGTGGGTATTCCTCAGCTCCATCTCTGTGTTTTATTCCCTATCATTAGTGCAATATGGGGGCAGAGCCTTTCTTCAGTCTTTTCCTACAACTGCATAAATCCAAGGAAGGAGTGGGAAGGGCTGGAAAAATGCCTGATTCTTTTATTAATTCCCTGAATTAATGGGGAATGCAGGAGTTCACCTGATAAGCACCCAGGGAATCATCAGCAAGAGTGATGGTGGTAATTCCTCAAAGGACAACGCAGAGATACAAAAACCACCTGAGGGATTGATAAGACACCTGGGAGAAAGATAAGCAGGTCAAGAAATATCCAAATATATCCTCCAAAAATAATGGCAGCATTCCTGTGCAGAAAGGTAACCAATTCAAAAGAGCATAATGACCCTTGGTGAGTCATTCCAGCCACTGGGAATGCAGAATTTGGGATATAAGGGACCCATTTAGGGTCTCTAATGAGGAATCTCAGCTCAGCATGTTTGGACTTGGTCAGCTGGGAAGCTGAACCACACCTGGTGCACTGGAGTTGGAATGGATCCCACAGTGAGGAAAAGCACTTTGAGGGATGTGTTGGAATGAAACCAAGCTGCCCCATGGGCCCTGGATGGTGGCAAGAGCTGAGGGACCTTTTCCCAGCACAGAGAAGCTCATCTTCAGCTCCCTGTTCCTGGAGATGCTGAGAAGCTCTGTGGGATCCACTGGAGACACAAGAAGGTGTCCCAGGGCTTGGGGCAGAGGTCCTACCCCGAGACACTGAGGAAATGCAGGAAAATGCAGTTGTTGTCCAGGGAAGCTTCAGCTGCCCCTGGATCCCTGGAAGTGTCCAAGGCCAGGTTGGACAGGACTTGGAGCACCCTGGGACAGTGGGAGATGTCCCTCCCCAAGGCAGACGAGCTTTAAGGTCCCTTCTCACCCAAACTATTCCATGATTCCATGAAATCCCATGAACTGCCAACCTCCCACCTTCCCCGGTGCTGGCACAGTCTGAGCAGCCAGAGCAGCACCTCCTGTGACCCGGTGGGAGCAGATCCAGGACAGGGCTGGGATGTCCCACCCAGAGATGGAGCTTAACACAATAATGACCAGGAGAAGTGATGGGAAAAGGAACCAAAATGTGTGGAAGAATGGCAGGAACAGGGGGAGACACAGCCAGAAAGGGCCAAGGGCTGCCTTGGTGTTGCCAGTCCATGGTGTTCACACAGCCAGGGGAATTCCAGGAGGCATTTGGGCTTCCTGAGGCTTTCCTGAGCACTCTCTGCTCCAGAAAACCAACCCTGCCTGGCCCTGGGGAGCTGAGCTCTCCCTGTTCCTGCTCACATTCCAAGGGGGTGAGCAGGGGGGACCCATCCTAGTGGGATGGAGCTCCAAAGGCTGCACTCCAGAAGAGCTCCAGCTCCTTCCAGGCCACAGGTTTGAATGTTTGGGGGTCAGAGACCCCCAGGATGGCATGACAAGCACTGAAAACATTCCCAGGGAATATATTTCCTTGCACTGCAGGATGTTGTTGTGCAGTTTGTGAGGCTGCTTGGCTGGTTGTGAGTAATTTATGTATTTATTATGTCCCCTGGCAGTGCTGTTTTACTAAAGCTGTCCTTTTTTTTTCTGGTGCTCTTTCATCCCTCTGGGAATAGAGCTGATATATCCTTAAAGAAAACAGAGTTCTTTCATATTTCTGAAATGGGATTTTAAGTGGAGTAATGCAGATGAAGGGCAGCACACAAACACAATCCTGCTTTGTATCTTAAATAAAAAATACCTTTCTCACAAAGGCAGGCAGTGGGGATTTTTCTCCCAGGCTTTCAATGGAAAGTGTGGGCTCTTAAAGGACTTCTCTCTGTGTCTCTAAGCAATTCTGAGCACATTCCCCCACGCAGTTCTGCTGGGTAAAATACAGGCAGGCTTTTATCAAGTGTCTTTTGTGTATCCCAGGGCTTCTCCAGGTGCTAAGCGGGGCTTAAGGAGATGCCAGAGTGTTTTGAGGGCAAGAAAGGGAGAGGGGAGGAGGGGTGTTCCCAAACACTGATCCTGGGAAATCAGAGACTAAAGGAGCCCCATGTTGAGCTCCAGCTTTCCCTGGGTGAGGATCTTGCTGCCCCTGGGTCACTCAGGTGCCTGCATCCACTCCTCCTCCCCAGGCTGACAAAAGCTTCCAAGGCCAGATGCCAGCAGGAATCTAGCAGGAATCTCGCAGGAATTTTGCTGTTGCTGCTCTTTGTGCCTGTGGAATGAAGGGAGTGCAGAGATCTCTCAAATCCCTGCAGAGCCAGGAGAACATCCACAAGCTGCCCCGACAAGCTGAGGGTGCAGCACGGTCAGAGCCCACGGCTGTGTCCTGCCTCTGCTATTTGGTGAAGAGCTCAGGCTGGAAACCTGGGAGTGGGACTGGCAAGGGAAGTGCAGGAAGAGGAGCAATTTTCCCGAGCCTGTGTTGGATGTGGAGAGAGAGGAGCTGCTCCCTGGGGAGCAGAGCTCTGAGGGAAGTTGCCTTTGCAGGGAAGAAACCTCCACGGCCTCCCTGCTGGCAAGGGTTCAGGGAGGATTCCCACTCTGCCACGATTCAGGTGGTTCCAGGGCAGCTGCTGACCCTGTGTCCTGCTGTTTCTGTGTTCCTGGGCTTTGAGCCTCCACTGCCACTGTCCTGGGTTACAAGATGTGGCTTGGGGTGTATATTCTATCCTCATCTGTCAGAGCTGGGGCAGTTCTCTGCTGTTCATGGGGCAGTTTTCTTTATCTCTCCCACAGCCAATCCTCCCTCCAGNCCACTCACACTCGATGCTCTCAGGGCACAGATGTAAGGATTTGCTCCAAAATGTGAGTTCATGGCTCTGCTCCCTTTCTCCCACCAACCTCATCCCAGCTCATCTTTGTTTCAATAAAAGGAGTCCCAAAAGTGGAGTCAGCCCTTCCCATTTATCTCAGCCCTCCACTTTTTCCCACTTAATTTCATCTCTAAACCAACTGGAGCAGACCAGGGGCCCCCACCCTTCCAGAGTTATTGGAATACATCTGAAGTGTCAGAACAGAAGATGGGATTGAAAATTGCATCAGGCAGATCTGCTGAGGGCCTGGCTCTGCATCTCCCCTTCCCTGCTGCAAGCCCAGGGAAGCACTTGGGAGTGAGGCGTGGGGAGAGAGGAGCATTAGCTGCTGGCTGGGACTGAGGGAGGTTTTTATTATCACTGCTTTAATTGAAGGGATGGGAC
>VYZP01045043.1:2538-22123 GCA_013400635.1 Hypocryptadius cinnamomeus
CCTGGGGACACTCCAGCCTTGGCCAAGGCAGCATCCAGGGACCTGAAGCCCCCCTGGGGCTGGCAGCCCATGGAGTGTGGGAGTGGGGAGTATGAGATCATGATTTTTGGAAGTCTGAAGTTCTCCCGGGTCCTGCTCCTGCAGACATTAAGTCATTTTCCGGAGGAAGTGCCGTGTGACGTCGATCTGGTTACAGGAGTCGGGGTGGAGCCGCAGCTCCGGCGAGACCACGGCAGAGGTGAGGAGCAGGAGCACCAGGACACCCCGTCCTGTCCCTCTGCCACAGGAATGACACTCCAGGGGTCCAAATGCAATACAAATCCTGGTATTTCGAGGTTTCACACGCCCTAAAACACTCCATTGAAAGCTTCCAGCCTGGTTTTGATGGAAGAAATCTTTACCCACTTCACCAGGCAAATGTCTTTGACTTCCATGCAGTCAAATATCACAACAACCCTTGGAAAGCAGGATTTGACACATTATTTAATGAATAAGGACAAATAAAAAAAAACCCAAACCAAAACTGTGTTCAATGGGATTTGTTACTTACTGTTAAAAATACCCCCTCAACTCTACCAAGAACAACAGAACCACTACAGCAGGCTGGGTTTTGCTCTCAACAGTTAAACTTTTTCATTAAACCAGAATAAGGCTGATCATTCTCTTCCCAGGCCACAGCACAGGCACAAGCCCAGCAATGCTGCTGGGATGCAGCAGCTCCTCTCCACCAACCACTGAGGAGCTTCAGGAGCTTCCCAAGCTTCAGGAGTGCTCAGCATCACCCCTCTGGAAAATCTTTCACATCTGTCTATCAGCCTCAGCACCAGCCAAGCAGGAGGCCCAGACCAAGAGCTCCTTTGTGGTTAACAGGACTGCTGTGCTTTATTCCTCTCCCATAGCAGGTTCCTCAGGACCATGTGCCGTGGCACTCTTCCTTCAGCAGGCAGATGGCGAGATGTCCAAGGAAAAACTCTTCTCTTGTCTGGTTTATGCCTGTAAAAAACCCTTCAGGCAACCCCAAAACTTCCAAACCCTGAGATGCAGCATGTGCTGTTCCCTGGTACCTGCCTGGTGTTATCAGCAGTGCCCTCTCATCACTGTTCCCTCTGACTCACTGGCCTCCACTGCTAAAGATCCAGTTCTTTCCCAATCACAGCAAAGCCTTCCCCCAATTACTCTGGAGCCAATTGGGTGGGAAGCCTCAAGGATGTTTTTGTAAAGACAGAACACCAACAGTGTCCCAATCTATAATTAGGCATCTGAGCAAGTTACAGAGGATATGTTCAAGGAAGAAAAGAGTAAGAGAATTTTATATGCACTGCTTTGTCCAAAAAAAGATTATGAAAAGCAGAGCAAAAACTATTTACCAGTCTTAGGGGGAAAATGAAGTACACTTCATTCAGTTAAAGCCGAAGCAGATGCTCACTATTTGTGCCTGTGCCTGATGACCTGCTACATTACTGCTGCTACCCAACCTGAACATCTGGACCAATCTGAAGAGCTGGGGGTGTACAAAGAGGGGAGGAAAACACCACAACTCCTCTCCTACTTAGCACCAAAGGAGTGATTAAAAAAATACAATTTCATGTGAACAGATTTAACAGCCTTTCAAGAGTTCCTCTAGATGTTGCCTCTAGCTGGCAGTTCCCACAGCGCTTAGTGAAGATGACTGAAATTATTGCAGTAACAAATAAAAACTTTTCTCTGATACAAAAAAAATCTAGTCCAGAGGGCTTCCTTACACAGTAAGCAGGACACCTTGCGTAACCAGGGGTTGCATGTTGGCCCCACAAGCAGCAGCAGCTTGCAGAGAGCCACACGAAAAAAGGGAGCAACATTCCCAAGCTGCCAAGAGGAGATAGAGCCAGTTCATTTCTTCTGGCAAAAGCCCATGATGGAGACCTGTTTGTTGGCTCTGCTGGCAGGAGCTGCCCCTTTCTTTGGGTTCTTCCTTTCTTCCTTTGGTTCTCTCTTGGCGGGCAGCATGGGCTGTTTTTGTGGAGCTGGTGCCTTGGGCTTGGGGAATTCATCCTCGCTGTCCGTGCAGGATTCGCTCTCGTAAACCTTCTCAGTCACTGGTGGAAAGAACAGGGAAGGGAGCAGAGGATGATGATGGTTAAGCCATCTTTACACCAAAGACCTCCCCACTGCAGCCTTCCCATTGCACTCCTGGAAAGGAATGCTTCGGGTTCAAGGAGCACATGTGAGACACAGGAATTAAGTCCAAAGTTAAGCAGTAGGAAATGACCTTGAGTTGTGCCAAGGGAGGTTTAGGTTGGGTGTCAGGGAAAATTCCTTCCCTAAAAGGGCTCTCCAGCCCTGGCACAGCTGCCCAGGGCAGTGGTGGAGTCCTCATCCCTGCAGGGATTTAAAAGCCGTGTGGATGTGGCACTTGGGGACACGGGCCAGTGTTGCCTTGGCAGTGCTGGGGGAACAGCTGGAGTCAATGACCTTAGAGGGCTTTTCCAACCGCAGTGATCCTGAGATTCTAACTCATATGGCAAAGGCTGACAAGCAGCCATCAGAAAGTGATGAATCTGAAGGAGATCAGCATCAGTAGTTTGGCATTAGGCAATGGAACATCTACTTTATGGCTAAACCCCACCATTCGGACTTGGTCCGACTTCCACAGGGGCCAAAGCAATCAGATTTTCCAGAAATCCAGGCAAGACAACCTGGAGACATCCCCAAGCTGCTCTCACCAGCACATTGGACAGCTAGGGAAGAGCAAAGCAGACGCCGCCCATCTCCAGGGGCACAAACCCTTTGGGGCAGCTTCTTTCCACAGAGGTGGCCAAACAGGGCAAATATAAAGGAATCCTTTCTAAAAATCAGCCCAAAGCCGTGTCTGCAATCAGGGGCTCTGCCTGAAGGGGATTGCCAGCTCGCTGCTGTCAGCGTCCGGCGGTGGAAAGCCCAGGGATATAAAACAACGCTCACGGAAATTAAACTGGAGTCAGCCCCACTGATGAAAGCCACCGTCAGATCCCAGCAAATGTTGTTATATCAGCTTTCCCAGCAGTGCTCTGGGATTCTTCTAGTAAGCCATTTTTCTTTAGCAACTGTATTCTTTTAAACAGATGTCTTAACTTCCCTTCTTCTGGGAAACTGGCTTTCACTCGTATTAATGCATCAAATTAAATAAGGTTTCCTACGTCACCAGGGACTGGGAAGAGGAATGCTATGAAGTCCTCCTGGGCAGAGCTAGCAGGACCTCAGACAGGGACTGCAAACCAAGCAATCTCGCTCCAGAGGCAGCAGGCTTTTGAGGCAGCAGCTTCCCCAGACCACTGGGTGAACCTAAAACCCTTATCCTGTTGTCAGACTGTCAGGAGCCGCTGGGAACTCCCGAAGCGTGCAGTTAACCCCCTCCAACTGCAGTAACACAGCTGAGATCAGCTTTCTTTGGCTGCAATCTCAGCTGAACTTCAGAAGTCTGTATGTGCAGCACCTATGGGTACACAGATGCAGTTACTGATGCCCCACTCACAGCCAGACTCCCTGAGTCAGACTGGCTCAAATGATGGGAGCTCTAAAATGCTGTAACACGAATTGCCCTCCAATGCACATGTGGATGTTCCAGTCTCCAAGCCCATGTGTGTCTTTTGAAGCTTTAGAAAGTGCAAGGTAGAAACATACAAGCTTAAACCTCAGTAACTCCCCTTTACTAGAGACTAAGAGCAGGCCCTCAATCCACGGATTTCTCTTGATGCCTAGGAATGTTTCTTGTGCTTAACTCCACACACACTTTAATTGCTCAATTTCCCTCAGGGCTAATCCCTAAATTACTTTTGCTTTTTGACACCAATTCCTTGCTATTGCAGCTATTGTGAAAACCATCACTTAAAATTGTGGAGAAATATAAAGTACAGCCTCATTCTAATGTTAGGACTAAAACCTCTTAAAACCTAGAGTTGGTTTAAAAATAAAAAAGACAGCAGGGAGACGGGAAAAAACCCTCTATTTCAAAGAATAACTAAAATTTACATTAGCCACGTTATTTAGCCTTTGAATTATTAGGCCTGTGCATGGAAAGGGTGTGGGATGGAAGGGAGAAGAGAAACTGGACAATAGCCAGACAGCACGCTCTGCACAACAGGCTGGAGGATTTGTAGTAGAGAAAGCAGCATCTCCTCCCCAGCCAGTTCCTCAGTATCCAGCTCCATCCCACAGGATCTGTCTCCCAAGGGCCTTGCATTCCCTTGTCAGAACAGGGGATATGAACTGTAAAACCAGGAGTCTGGATTTTGCAAGGGACTGTGAAACCCTTTGGGGGTGAAGAGCAGAGAAACAAAGGCAATACTCCCAGCTGAACCCAGAAGAGACATTCCTGTGCTCTGGATGCAGAGTCTGTACAACTCAGCTCCCCATCTAATGCTATTTTGTTCCATTTTCCTTCCAAGTGTTTCGATGGCTCTGTCTGGGATGGGAGAGGAGAACACCCCACAGGGTAATCAGCCAAAGCTGTCGATAACTCTGTGCAAGGCCAATTCTTGGACAAGAAAGCAGTACTTGGGATTTCAGTCCCAGTGCAGCCAGCTGCTGAGAGCCACAGCTTTGTGTTTCTCTGAAGGAGACACACCAAGTTAATGGGAAACAGAAGATGCAGCTCTGCAGACAGGTGCAAACAGACACAGGCTGAGTCTGGGCCAGGCAGCTCCGGAGCTGGGCCAGGAATGCCCGAGTGTCTCCGTGGCCAGCACCACCACAGACCTGTACAGCAGCACCACATCTTCCCCAGCACGGCCTGAGCTCCACTGACACCCCCTCAGCCCAGCCAGGCTGGGGAACCAAAGCATCCCACACAATCCAGCTGACAACAGCATTACAAAAAACACATTCCATGCTCTCACGTGTTTAAAGCCTCCAAAAAATCCCCCAAAACCCAAACCAACATAGTCTGAACGTTTGCATCTCTACTTCAATGTCAGGACATGGAGGAAATGAATACAGTGGTGTTACACAGCTTTCTGCAGGTCACAGGAGGAAGCAGAGTCCAGTCAGGCTGGGACTCAAAGCCTCTGGCTCTCAGGACTTCTGCAGGGACTCTCTTCCCTTCTGAAAGCAGAGCCACCCTTATCAGAAACAGAAACCCAATGAAGCATTTATGCCCCAACTGTTTATCTGGGATACTCTATGTTTCTTTAACATATAATCAAGTTTTGCACAGCTCTGGATTTATCTTCAAAGGAAAAAAAAACAACAAAGTTATCTCAGCCAGAATTTATCCCAGACCCTAAACCTCCTTCTGTACCATCCTTAAAAGCTTGCAGCTTTGGAGAGTAAATGAAGGTGGTAATCATGATGGCAGGAAAAAAGCGAAAAGAACTGAAGGAAAATATGTGAATAATCAAAAAAAGGTAAGGATTCAGCTACAGCTCTGACTCCCTACCCAGGCCCTCACCAGAGGCTCAGTTACCTCAGTCTGGGAGCAGGAGTTCCAAGTGGGATAACTAAGTGATTTTGTGAACCGCTTTCTATCCTGGGAGAGGCTGGCCTGTTAAAATGGCCAATAAAGTGAGCTGCAGTGAGTGTAGGGCACAGCCAGTCTTACCCATGCAGCCTTCCTCTTCATCAATAAACATCTTGGATTTCAGCACACGCCTCCGCTTCCTCTTCCTCCCTCCAGCTGACACCTGGAGGACATGGCAGCACTGTGAGAAACCAGGAGCTCATTTCTCATTACCTGAGAGCAGGTAATCATTCTAATCTGCTCTCACCTCTGGGGATGCAGGCTCCAGCTCAGTTTTCAGAGCAGGTTCAGGGGGTGGAGATGGAGCTCTCTCTTCCTCGGGTGTGGGAGAGGGTGGGACATCTGCTAAAAAGAAGAACACCTTGATGGCACATGTGTCTGATGGTACATGCTGAGGTTCCCAAAGGAAGGAGAGTGTGATAGGATGGGAGAAGTGCCCTGGGGATTTCTGATAAGCCAAAAAAATCAGTTCCACCAAGGGAAACTTTAAAACCAGGCACAGGAACTGGCAGGTTTTAGCTATACATTTCACTTACTTGTTAAAAAGAGTGACTGTAATTTGTTTAGAAATTAACAGGCGGGGTGTGGTAAAACAGTTGTTGCTTCACTGGTGGTGCTACACATCCCAAACAATCCATGCTGTCAGCTTAACCCAACAATTAAGTGTAGTACACATCCTAAAACTTTGATTTGAAAAAAAGTTCAAAAAAACCCCACAAAAATCCAAACCACCACAAAAACCAGAAGCTGACTCACTGCTTCATCTCCTTGCTCTCCTCTGGGTTCAAGGACAGGGACACGGGGCTCCATTCAATGCCAAGACTGATCAAACCAGTCAAGGACACCTTCATGCACTCGCAGGGAGCAAAGTGAGCCCTGGAGCCTCTACCAGCCACGTCAAAGCGAGACAAGCAGGGCTGCAGCCCAAGGAGCGCGGCAGGGTCACCCTCCTGCGGGGCTGGCAGGGGGACAGAGCCGCGGGAGATCCAAGTGGGAAAGGCTGCCACGCAAGCGCTCGGCTGCGGGGAGAGCTGGGAACAAACGGCTCCTGTGACCTATTGCTTCACCTCACACGGATGTGGCTGAAGCGCCGTGCCTGCCTGGCCGCAGCGCTGCCCTCATCCCACCACGGAGCCGGGATCTGGAGCCGTCCCGAGGGACTGGGGCCGTGTGAGGAGCCGGCGCTGCCGGGCGCGCGGCCAGCTGACCTCCGCAGGTTACCCAGGGCTCCAGGGAGACGGCGCTGGGCTGCCAAGGCCCAGCAATAAATCACATTCCTCCAGCAGGGACTCGGCCTCCCAGCCACGGCAGTGAGCGAGGCACGGGAATGCAAACAGAGTGGGATAACACCACCGGGCTTTCACCCTGCTCCGGGGCTGGCAGCTGCTCCGGCCGGAGGTGCTGCGCTGCCCGAGGGGCTGCGGGCAGCTCTCGGCTCTGTGCTTGTCCCAGTCCCACAGACACTGTGGGCTGAGGCCTCCACACGCTGCCCAGCACCACACCTGCACTAGCACTGCCCAGCCTGGCCCCTGCCCTTTGCAAATATCTTTGGCAGGGGACAAGCTAGGAGGGCTGAAAACCAGCCTGGTGAAAAGGCTCTGCCATGCTCAAGCAGGGGCTGCTGAAGGCATTGTCAGTGTGCCAGCTCCACTAGATTCCTTGGGGGAAATTTGGGCTTTTTTCAGCTTCCTTCAAACAGTTTCCCCAGCTTTTGGCAGGCAGAAGGCACCTTCTCCTCACGTCAGAGTGTTTAGGAGTACTATCAAGCTCTTTTATTACTTTATTATCCTCTTCTAGCCAACACAGCCCTCTGACATGTGATAACTCCTGAGTCAACCACTAGCTGCTGCCCACAGTTTGCTCAACAGCAACAGCTGCATGAAATAGATACAAGTTGGGCAACTGGATGGACCAAAGATGTAAATCCTGGCTTTGTTCGGTTTGCTCTGACCCTGCCTGGAAAAACTGTGAGAAGCTTTAGTGCTTCTGCTGTGGCTCTCCAAAACCCACGGAGTTTGTAGGTCACAGTGCCACTGAAATCACCCTCCAAAGTGGCTGTAAAACACTTGTCAACACTGTGAAACGCTGCCTGTGTTGGTACAGCTGAAGCTGCCAAACCTCCTGTCCTCTGTGGGAGCACTTGTGGAGTTTGTTCTGGCACTGGAAGCAAAACAACCTGCAGTGACTAAGGAACCCTCATACCAATATAACTTTTTAATGAAAAATCATTTAAATGGAGAGGATTGTGCCTTATGCCCTCTCTGTGTTTCCAGCGTGGTACAATGTGCTGCTGCTGCTGTAAGGAGAGCTTATTTAGGGCTACTTTTAGTACATCAAGAGCAGACTAACACAGAACTAGGCAGAAGACCTGGCCTGACATGGAATTGCCCATAAGCGCTTCACATCAGCCATGCAGGCTGAGTTTCACACCCACAAAACCTTGGTAAGTGTGCCTGTCACTCCAGGCCCCCTTTTGCTCACTGATGCTGCTGATTCAAGTTGCCCCTGCTCTCTGGAGAAACCTGTTTCCAACCTTTCCAAGGACAGATGCTCTTCAAGTCCAGCTGCTGTGCAGGTAATTTTTTTTTAATTTTTTTTTTTCATCCAACTCACAGTCTTCTACTTCTGTACTGAATATAATATTACTAGTTTGGACTCATTAGAAATATTCCAAACAATTCAAATCTGTCTTCTTTCATCTGGCTGGATATAGAAGGGCAAGCAACAGGACCAAAGGGCTGAGTTCTCTCAATTCTTATTTTCTCTTTTCAAAGGGCAAACTGAATGATATCCAAATTTGTATACATGTGCTGTAATTTGCATAAATTTACAATTCTAACGCACAGCACAAAGAAATGAAGAACAAAGAGGGTTCTGATGCAGGAGCAGCAACAGCAGTGACAAAAAATCTCCCCAGTGCCTGACCACTCTCTCAGGGAAGAACTTTTCCCTAACATCCAACCTAAACCTGCCCTGACACAGCTCCAGCCATTCCCCCCTCAGATTCTATCCCTGGTCACTAAAGAGAATGTAAACCTTGGAATAAATGAGACCAGGAGGCATCCTACTCAAAAGCATTAATTGTTAAACATGTGCTGAGGTCACACAGGTGTCCCATAGGAGACCAGGGAGTTCTAACATTCCAAACTCCTGCCTGATCTCACAGGATGTGGATGAGCTCAGAGATTCCAGCCAAGCAAGGATGGGCTGATTTCAAAATTCCCTCCTCAGAGCTAAACAACTCAGCTTGTCAGCAGGGGAGTGATGAGGAAATGGAAAGACAAACATTTAAAGAAATAAATACCAAAGAGTGTGGGCATATATGTATATATATATTTTATAGCCAAACAAGGAGCTTCACACTGGAATGTGATGGAATTAAGGCTGATCACAAAGAACAGCTTCCTGAGAGATTTATCATCCTGTGGAATAGTCTAAGAAGTGATATATACCTGATGACAAAGACAAATGACCAAGATCATTTGCAATTATGTGGGCAGCAGGGAAACTATGAAAACAGGCCAGAGGTGGCATGGATACTGCAAAGATACCAACAGCAGCCACTTCTCCCTGGCACTGCAGATCTTCCTGATGTCCTGCTTGCTGCCCATGTGCCAGTCACACTAAATGAGGAACCAGCTCTGGCTCCCCCGAGGGACTCCACCCCCTCACCAGCACACCCCATTTGCTGTTTCACCTTCTTTTACTGGAGCTCTACACCAAACTGGTGGTTTCAATTATTCACCCATAATGATCCCCAAGTTCCTTTCCTGAGCAGCTTGCTGGATGACTGTTCCATTTAGCACATACTCCCGAGCTCAATTCCAGTTTATTTTCCAGTTATCTACATTGAACGGCATTTGTCACCTCGATTATCCAAATTCTTTGGGATCCAGCCCTGCTGTTCCTCATTATGAGCCCAAATCTTGCAATGTTCTGGGCACCCCACTACTGTCACACCACCGAGGAGACGCACAGTCTCATCGGATACGCCTCAACGGCTTTGCCTCCAACCTCCCTATCATCTCCTTTCTTTTTGGATGTTTTGCTTCCAACACTGTCTTCCAAACCCTTTCTATGAACAGAAAGAATAAAGATACTAAAAATGACCCTGTGAGGAGAGGGAGGCCACTTGTGAGCGTTTCCTCCCCACATGAACTGGTTCTGACCAGCCCTACGGTTCTGGAAGGCGCGCTATCTTTCACAAGAGATTTGGGAACCTCCTTCCCACACGTCAGGGGCACTGGCAGCACACTTGGTGAGGAGACAGCCAGGTCTGAGCTAAGCTAAAACAAAGACTGAATCTTTGTTTTGAGACATCTCAACTCTATGCCCAAGTGCTTGCAGCACAAAGATAAACACAAAGCTCAGGCTACAGCCATTTCCATGCTATTTTGTTCTTTAAACTATTCCCTCAATCGCTGACCAACAGATTTGGAAGGGAATGTTTTGGAAATCAGAACCCTGACCTACATGCCTGATTGTTTACAGATCTTCTTACCTTCCTCATCACTGCTGTCAGACACAAGTTGCTTGATTCGCTTCCTCTTTTTCTTGACATTGTCAGGATCTCTTTCTTCCTCGTCATCTGACCTATCTGCTCTCTTCGTTTTACTGCCACAAAAAGCAAAAGGAAAAGAAGGGGAATGAACACCCATTGTCTCTCATGTGTGCATGACAGCATCACGTGCACTTGGACAAGCACATTCCTCATGGAAGGAAATCAAATGCCTCTTAAAAGCCTGAGCATCGCATGCTCTGACCTGTACACTCACTGCACAACAACCAGGCATAGGTGCACGAGCCTTTCCAGGCCTCTCATCCTTCCCCACATGCAGCTTTCCTAAACAAGGAGGATTTCTTCAGCCCCTCTGCAGTTCAGCCCAGTACCTCACCTCGCTTGGCCACAGCAGCCTGCCAAGAGCGTACTTCTGATCTTGTCTCTCTAGCTCAGGCTCCCAGTGTCCCCAAAAGCATCACTCAGAAGCTCTTTTGACAGACTGCTTGCCACTGACTGACTATGAGGTAGTGTCTCAGAATCCTGGAGCCATTTTTAAAGACTACTGGAAAAATAAAATAGCTTCTTTCTTTTTAATGTTGGCGAGACGTGTCAGACGAACAAGCCTGGAGGCTAAAGGCCCACGTATCCTCAAAGAGCTGGGACAGCCCAAGTGGCCTTCCCAACTCCAGGCTGCCAACACCTCCAGGCCCTTGGCTTCTTGGACAAGACTATCAATAAGACAAGCAGCTAGTGCTAACTGCGATGGTGGGCTGGGTGGTGTGCTTACCTATTCAGTTAGAAATGGATTGAGACCACCAATTAATTACTCATAGGCCACCAGAGAGCCATCAGACTGTAGTGATTCTTTGTCTCTGTCAGTTTGGGTTGGATTAAACACAAAGGGCTGAACTTAAAATTAACTTGGAGCCTCAGCCCAAAGTAAACCAGTGGCATTGAAAGCAGCCGTACATGAGCTATGGAGATCAACAAGCACAACTTTGTGCTGCAAGTTGTGTACATACAGGCTTGGGAATATCCCACCTTCCCTGCAGGACAGGTGCTCCTGCCAGCCCTCCCCACTGCCTGCAGGGTCTCTCCCAGGCTGCTCACAGTGTCTCATGGAAAGCCATCCCCTCCCACTGTGTAGGCTGTGGGCTGTGTCCCTTCCCCTATGCAATGGCACCCACGGCCCTGAGGCACCTACAGCAGCAAATGGAAAACAAACACCACGAAAAAATCCTCACAGATAATTTCAGTCAGGTTTAACACAATTTAGCAGGTGGAAACAGGAGGTAAGCCAGCTGTGTATGACCAGCCAGCTCCACGCAGGCTGTCCCCAAGCAGGTTCACAGGGACCCTGAAAGGCATGACCCACCTTTTCTTGTCCTTTTGCTGAATTCTGACAGACTCTGTTTTCTTCCCAGGTTTCTCTGTTACAGTATTAGGAGATGACTCTGGTTCTGCTACAGCAACCGAAGGCTTCACTACTTCTTTCTCCTCCTTTGGCTGCTCAGGCACAGAGTTGGCTTTGAGTTTATCTGTGAATAAACCATTCAAAAAGAACAAACACCGGGCATTCAGTCTGAATGACAACTTACAAAGCAGCTGGCTAGCTCCGTGCACCAAGATTACAGACAACACTGCCCATCATGTACTTAGGGATCTACACTGGCCAAGCTGTATCAGACATGGGAAAAAGAAGGGCATGCTTTAATTCCTAGGTGATTTTCCATGGTTCTGCTGTTCCTGATGTCAAGCCACCATGTGTGCTGCAGCAGTTAAAACTCTCTGGAAGAGGACTGGGAGGCAGTGGCAGGAGATCATCCGTGGGGTCAGAGGCTGCTGGGAGGGCCACAACACGGTGCCAACGCCTTTCTGGGAGTGCTGGGAAAACAGGCTGGCTGCTTCCCTGGGCAAGGGCAAACAGCACTGGAACGACAGCTCTCTAATTTATGATCAACAGCAGAAAGCCCAAGGACCCCAGTGCTGTTAACTCAGGACTTTCTGGCACTGGTGGAACCTTTGAAGCCAGGAGAGACATGCACGTAGGGAATAAATCTTTTTCCTGGAATCCCACCCTGTGTTCATACACATAATCATTTCCAGTTCTGCTCAGTTTGCTCCTCCTCTGCAGCCACCTCACAGGTTTCCTCAGTGTGCTCCCTGACAGGACTCAGCAGAACAGGGAACTCCTTTGGGAATGATGGAAATGCACCCCCAAAGCCTTCCCCATCACCACTGGGTCACCTTTACCACGCCACTTTGGGTTTTCAGTACGAGCTTTGGTCTAGGGCTCTTCTCAGACCTTTAGAATTTACCCCAGTTAATTGTAGTGACTGTCCTTAGGCTGAGAGTATCCTCAGCTCCCCCAGTCTCACCAAAACAGGGACTCAAGAGTCCCAGCAGGGCTGTGCCTTGTCTGCTCAGTGCTGGAACTGTCCCCTGCAAGCTCTGACAGATGTCTGTTAAAAAGTGAACTTTGCTGTTTACTCTCTCCCAAAGTTCCTCTTTGAAGCCTCCTGTACTCACTGCTACAAGGGAATCTTTGAAGAAGGTCCCACAGTCCTTTTCCAATATTCCAATATTTAAAAGCTTCAGCACAGTTTCTTTTGAGTTGGGTAATTCAGAAGGGACCTGCAGAGGCCACCTAGTCCAAACCTCTGCTCAAAGAGAGAGGCCAGCCCTCATTTTTATTCTCCATGTATCAGAACTCCAGTTTTTAGGAAAGAAATTAACCCTAAAACTAACAATGGGCTCCTCAGTGCTGTGTGATGAAAAGCAAGCACCATTAACATGCTCTGCAAAACAGGTTTTGGCAAACATCTCACCAATAGCTGGTCTTCCAGCCAGGAGAATTCACTTTGAATCAGATTTCTTCTGCACTAAAAATCCTTCCTGGGTTAGTTTGCTCAAATATGTCATTTTAATTGATCTCCCTCCAGCAAGATTTTTGTCTGAAAAATTCCACTGAAAACTCTTAATTTTTGCTTTAAAAGCAGCATGCTAAAACATTAACCCCTTTGAGTGCAAAAGAGCAGAAGAAAGTACGGAAAACTATTAGGAAAGAAGAGATATAAAGAAAATCCAATGAGTTTGGTAGAGTGGGGATGGGGAGGAAGAGCTCTGCTCCTTTCTGTATGCCTCCCATCATGGCTCTAGTACAAAACACTTGATTCTACTGAATATTTTTTAATTTCTACCCAGCTTAAATAAAGTATAATTAAAAAAAAACCCCTTCAAATAATCCTCAAGGTTTGGTTTTTTTTTTCATTTGTTTGTTTGTTTTTTTTAACTACAACAGGCTGTTCCTTTACCATGATGGCCTCTGAAAACAGAAAAGCACTTACTCATAGCAGCTTTTCCAAAGAAGTTGTTCATGATGCTGTTCTTTGTTGGTGGCTTGCTGCTTGCTGCAGACACCTGGAAGCAAAGAGAGGAATAAGCACACGAATTGATCCCAGCCCTCAAGGACTGCTTCTGGACAAGCAAAATAACAGATAGCATTTGTTCCCACTGCCTTAGATTTTAGCAGGTTTAGCAAATTCTCTGTTTTGGAGAGCTTGAAGATACTCACTAGACACCACGTGCATCAAAGGGGCCAGACTAAGTTCCTAAGGACTCCTTAGCCAGGCCTTCAGATCTGACTTGGGGCACATTCCCATCTGATGGCTGACAGTGTTACTGAAATAATGCCTGGCACTAGGGTCAGCTCCCAGGAAAGAACTGTTCTTTTTGCAAACCATCAGTGCCTCAGTTCACAGCAGCCAACAGAGGAAAGAACTGGGATTGGCCAAACCAGGAAGGCTTTATCCAGCTCCTCTGGCACGTAGGCTGTTTGCAAGGAAATATCACTGCTCTGTTGTACCAATGCAACCACCACAGTGAGAAATCACACCCACACCACCTAAGAAAGTGCAGCCTCCTAACCCAACTTCTTTTCATGCAGATAAAAGGCAACCAGACACTAAAGTTCCCAAAACACTGCACACTTCACCAGTTCTAAACTCCGTATAAAAATCAGAGAAAGGAACCCAAACATTCTAAGTTGTTATAACAAGGCCAAACCATCCACAGGGAGCGTTACCATTTTAACACCCATTTTTCTGGCCACATCGTTTTAAAAACAATTATACTAATTAAAATGAAAACATAATCCTATCCTGGAAAAACAGCAGTTCACAAGATAAACAATTTAGTCTTGCACAGGTCAAACTCCGAAACTTCCCTCACCCACCAAGTTTAAACACCTTGATACTTTTAAGACCCGGGCTTCTCACGTTTCACTTATTGCTCAAAACAAATCCTTTTAAGCACAATGGAGAGAGCAAGATCCTCAGCTGGTGTGTACACTGGGATAGCTGGAGACAGCAGAGCAGTTGTCTCCATAAGGCAGCTATGCTGCCCGAGATCCGGCTCACTGGGGAATGTCAAAGCTATGGCAAACACACTTCTGTGGAGACATCCTGAGCGTGGCACGAGGGGTTTTTGCCCCAGGTGACACAGTTAAACACTTCCAAAGGACCCCTGAGCTCCCAGTGGGACGTGGGCTTGGCAGGAGGAGCAGTGCAGGGGTGGCTGAGCTCCCTGAGGCGGTGTGGGAGCGGATCGTTAGAGCCATGAACCGAGGGGCTGAGGTCACTTACACCTGGGGCCTCCTTGGCCTCTGCTTTGGCCTCCTTAGCTGTGTCCTGGGCTTTGGCCGCTGCTTTGGCTGCAAACATGCCCATGATGCCTTTGTGCTGCTGCGGGGGGGGCTTGGCAGCCCGGGGCCCGTGGCCATTGACGGCGCCATCGGGGTCCCTCTGCCTCGGGGGACTCGGCGCGGGCGGCGGCGCTCGGGGAGCGTCGGGCGGCGTCCTGGGCACGGCGGCGGCGCAGTGGATGGCACTGAACCTGTGTGATGGAGTGAAAAATCCCATTAGCCTTTTCAGCTCGGGGTGCTCACCTCGCCTTCCCCCCTCCTGCAGCGCCAGCGCTCCTCCGGGGCTGCCTTCTCCTGTTATGGAAAAAGGAGCAATTTAATCTGTGCATGGGACAAGAAAGAAAGGCTGGCACAGAGCAAGAGACCTCTGATGAAAAGATCAGCTGAACCTGTCAGCAAGAGCCACAGTATTCACATGTCAAACAAGCTGTGCAGCTTTCCTGGGGGGTAAAGGCCTTCTCCACACCCAGGCTGGACAAGGAGCAGGCTGCATTTTATTCCTAAATGGGTTACGCTCCCTAAAGCCTGTGGCAGAAGTTGTAGGCTGAGTGAGGATCTAAAACTGAATTTACAGCTTTCTGATGCTCTGACAAAGCCCACAGCTGCTGCAACAAGCAGCCCCACTCGGCCAGGTAAGCAAATCCCAGCTGAAACTGAACAACTGAAATGGCTGAGAAAATATCCACGACATTCCGATTTAACTACCCAAAGCAATTTCCAAGTAATCTCTGAGAGCGAGTGGCAGCTTGGTTTATAATGGTCTGAAACTTGATTGTTTGGGGATATGGAGACACAAGAACTAAATGACGTGCTCACAGTTACAGCACAACTCACTGACAGTCAGGAATAGCAGTTCCCAAAAATAGCTGAACTCTGCTCCCCACTGTGCAAATCACAGGCGACGCTTTCCAGATTTCCCACAAAAATGCCACAAAAGAGCCCAGCTCACGCCTCCCAGCACACTGAATTACACAGCATATTTTTATTTGCCTAAGAAATAAAGCAGCCTTCTGCCAGTTCATTTCTGTGCCTCAGCATTAGCTGCTCACGTGCACAGTCCACTTCTACTCCCATCAGGATCTGTATTAACAAAACAACACCATCTCCACAGCATTCCCAGGCTGCAGCAGCAACCTCTTGAAATTCAAACCTTTAAAGGAAGGAAAACAGACATTGAAGAAAAATAATCCTACTCTCCTTTATACTTTCAATCTGTTTTTAACATGGTTAATACAGCTCTCAGGGCAGCGTGAGCTCCTACTCTAAACACCACCAACCCTCCAATATATAATATTGTCACAAATAATATTGTCAATGGTTATGTTGACTGAGCAGCAGAGCTCAGCTAACCTTCCCATATTTCCAAGTCAGCTTGCCTTGATGCTGCTGTGTGACTATACCTTTATGAGCTTGACCCAAAATTCACTAAATAACCACTGAAAAAATAGGCAATAGTTGGGCTATGCTCTGCAAACAAGGAGCTGCTTCTGTTTGGAAAGCTGGCGGTGGCAACAGGCATTATACCCAGATATTGGTATTAGTACATCTAACCACCTCCACTGCTCTTCACTGCAAAGCAGGTCTCAGAGAAAACCAGAAGAGAACAAAGATCCTTGTCTCAGAGCTGTGAAATACCTGGACAGACAGGGACCTTCTGTTTGCTACAAACCTCACACAATTAAAGCTCTGCCTTTTGCAGGTCCTGCAGGAATCTTTTCCCAAGTGTCACAGACAATCCATGCAGATGGCAAGAGAGGTGGAATGGGATCAACCTGTATTTACTTCAGCTGAGTCACAAATGAAGAAGGTGCACTTTTTCTTAGTTTTCTTGGGAAATCCTGCTTCAAAGCTGGATTTACACACAGGCTTCAGAGAGCTGTGTCAGAGCCTGGATTATCTAAACCCTCCAGATGTTTAAATCCCAAAGGATACAAGTATCCCTAAGGCACAAGTATGACCACGCTGGGGTGCCTAAGAGTGAACAGAGTGGAACAAGGCAACTGCAGCCACACCCAGGGCGCACGGCTCCAGAGGTGGGATCACCCAGCTCCTTCCAGGACATCCACCCAAACAACCACACAGCTTCTATTTTCTCTGCCACTCTCTTGTCAACACTTTGGATACAACCACATTTCTCCTCTCAAATTCTATACTCTTGCTATGACACACCCTTCAGGCATCCCCCTTCAAACCAGATTGGTCATGGCACCGTGCAGCCCCATGACTTCAAGCTGAAGCTGTCCTGGTGGGAACAACACACAAGCGAGAAGCTGCAGCTGCCAGGCGCTGCTCAGGAGGGAGCCAGTGACTCCTGGGGACTGCATCCCTCCCAGCTCTTCTCCAGTTCCACCAGGAAGGACACTGGTGCTGCCTGGACTGCTCTGTGTGCTTCTCCTATGTCTCAGAGATCACAGCCTACTGCGAGCTGCAAGGAACTCACACAGACCAAAGCCCAGCTCCTGGAGAAGGAGCTCCTGTGAGACATCTTCAGAGGACTGGACGAGTCCAGAAGATGAGAACACAGTTTCACAAAACAGAAAGCAAACTCCTGTAAATGCTTTGCTGAGCACATCATTCATGATTTTATCAGCCTGTTTCGATTTTGTCTTCCTGTGTGGCTGAGAACTGGATTTAAATGGTCATGATTAAGTGTGGCCTGGGAAAGAGAGAAATGTTTCCAGCCATCAGACAAGCAAGGTACTGGAACAGTTTCCTTGTCAGAGTAAGGACCAAGTGAACCAACTGTGAGCTCAGTTTACAAAACACAATGTGCTCTTTGGGCACTGCTCTGGCAGGACTTTGAGGATATCTTTTCCTAGCTTTCTAAAAGTCCAGGCCTATCTAGTAAGCACTGGAGTCTGGAAGTGCTTCAGAAGGCAAAGGGAGCCAGGACTCACTTGCTGCAGTGCTGCAGGTTTGCTTTGACGATGTCGTAGTCGGTGTTGTAGAGGGGGGAGCTGTCCTTGAGCAGGGCCTTCTGAATGCTGTACACGTGCACGCTGGCAACTGTGGACAGCTTGGACTTCATTGCTGGGGAAAAAGAGGAAAAAAAAAAAGCCCTCTGTTAGCACACCCAGAAAGACTGACAGACTACTTGACAGCAAAACACGAATATAAAAAGGTCCAACCACACCTTCTCCCAGCGCTCACTAATGAGGAATTCAAGGCAGCAAACTCCACAAGCCTGTCACGTTTTCCACTACACACTCTTGGTTCTTGCACAACTGCCTTACGAGGGATCTCTCTGTGTTTACCTTCAAAACATCCAGTGTTTGGGGTGCAGAATAGCTGAGTGAGTACCTAAAGCTAAGGCAGAAGGAAGCTGGTCACTGCTCTCTGCCACTGGGGCTGTGTCCAGCACCACAGTGTCACCCCCACCACTCTGTCTGCTGGAATGAAAACTTTATCTCTTTTATGCTACTTAGACTGCAACCCCCTTGAGACAAGGGTTGGCTTTCAGGAATTCTTTGTTCATTGCTTATATTGTTCTTTCCACAGAGTCCTGGTCTGAGGCTGAGCTTCCAGGCACTGTAAAAATACACACAGTAATCATTTCTTGGGGCCAGTCCTAGACTATGCAGCCCTACTCCCATCAAAAATCTCAGCCTCTTCCAAATATAAGTCATACCTTTGGCCTGCCTTCCAATACAAAAACCATGAGCAACCCTTTCCTCCACAGCAAAACAGTGTTACACAGCACACATAACTCAACAAACATGACACAGAGTAGCTGCACTGCCTGACAATCTCCTACTCCGAGGAAAACAGCGTGAGCTAGAAATCCACTTCAGATTTCCAACAACGCAAGTCCTTCACACAAAGTGAGGTCATTAGCTCAGATCCTTAAGGTCACAAATACCACAGTGTGTTCTCAAGTGCCAAAGATGTTATTTGAAAGTGATGAAGAGCCTGAAGCTGCGTTTCAGTTCTGTGGGGAAGATTTCATCAGCAGGACCAGAAAGATGGTGAGACAACAGACAGTGCACTCAGCAGTGTTGCAATGGGGGTTTTTCCACCTTTCACTCACAAAAGTGAGGTAAATGTTCTAAGAGAAGGTTTTAACACCCATGGGACTCAGAGCAAAGATTGCAACTGCATTGAACCAATAACCAGAATTACCAGCTCCAGCATTCTTGGGGGCCTGAAGGCTCCCAATTGTTCTGAGACACTAGTGGTGTATTGTTGTCTCCCTGCTGTCAGTGGCAGGGAGGTGGAAAAGAATCACTGACCAAAAAAAAAAAAAATCAGACTCAAATCACAAGCCTGAAGATATTCAGCTGCTGGCTCAGATACTCCAAATTCTGAGAAACAGCTGGTACAAAAAGTACACACCTGACCCCAAGAGCCTGGCTGGGCATTTACGTGCAGATGGCAAGTTCTGAGCTTTGCTCATTTTGCTGTTCTTTCAAAGAAAAAGTTAAAGCCACATGACTTTCCCAGCCTGCTTACCTTCCAGTTTATCCTCCCTCACTACTGCGACCTTGTGGCACTGGAAAAAAGAAATACAATCTTAAAACCTGAGCTTGTGTGCAAGACTGCTATTTTCAGTCATTAAATAAGAAAGTCTAATGGTTATTGTAGCACAGAACACTGCCAATGCCTTTAAACACTCATCAGTTTTTAAAGCTCTGAAATGTGCTCTCTGGCCAGTCTTTAAGGTCTATACCTGCTCCAGGACATTTAACAGGCTGTGGTTAATCCTGGGAGGATCCAGAGAGACAGACTGAAAACCCCATCACTAATTCTGTGTTAAACAGCTACTATGGACCTGTCTGAAATCAGGGAAAATCCTGTTAAATTCAGGCTGTAAACATGACACTGCCTGTGCAGCTTTAGTTAAATACATCCCATTACACAGAACTAATGCAATAAAAAATTACCTTCCACTTCAGGCAGATTTGAGGATTAA
>VYZP01045051.1:0-11198 GCA_013400635.1 Hypocryptadius cinnamomeus
AGCTCACTCAGCCTCTCCTGGGGCTCCAGACTGTTCCCCAGCTCCATTCCCTCCTCTGGAAATGCTCCAGCCCCTCTGCATGTTGCAGAGAAGGCTATTTGCTCTTTTAAAGCTAATTAATGTTGGATGAGCACAATTATTTACTATCCAGAGGGTGAAAACCAGTAAAGCTGCATTTCACTGCAGAGTTCTATGGCAATGTCCACCAGGTGACCAGGCAGTGCATTGCAGGGAGATGAATTTGATTTTTTAATGGCAATTTTATTAGTGAATGACAGTGTCAGGAAGGGACAGGCTTCCAGAGGAGGCCTGTCCTCTGCAGAAATGTTGTGTTACCCCCTCAGTTTCCAGTGCAAGATGATCTGAGACCACTTCTAAAAATAGGAGTCATAATTATGCCTTGTCTTTTATTTGGTAAAGAATCTTGGTACTGGTACAGAGTTCCCAGCCCATGACCTTGAGCTGTGCTCAGGAAAGGAGGGGAAGGAGCAGGGACCCTGCTGCCCACCAGGGACAGAGGGACAGCCACACCTCGTGCTCCAGCCACCCCTGCACCTACCCCTGTGGGGATGTGTGTGATGTGAGAGCCTGGTCACAGAGCCAGAAAATGAGATAAGTTTTCTCACAGTGGACATGTGAGACTTTTTAGGGAGCTGTGGAGAAACCATGATAACTTGTTATTATAAACAACCTGCAGGTGGTGTTTTCCTATTCTCTGTTTCCCTGTTCTTCTCAGGGATTGTTTGTGATAAAGGTGTTTTTGCTAGTTAGCCAACCACGTGGAATGGATCGGAACAGTCTCTAAAAGAGAAGAGTTTTTGGCATTAAAGCTGCTGTGGTGCAAACCAGCCTGCTCGGAGTGCGTGCTGCTTTCTCACTCGAGAGCCCCAGGGGTGGAGGAGCCCCCGAGGCTGCTGCCCAGCCCCAGAGCCCGGCAGCGATTCCAGCAGGCAAAGCCCGTGCCAGAGCACAGCTTCAGCAAAGCTGGCAGCTAATCCCATCGTGGGGCAGCACCCCAAATCCTGCTCCCCGAGGGGCCTCAGTGCAGGGTGGGCGCTGCTGGCAGGGCAGATCTGCAGCTGCTGCAGTGTCAGTCGCCAGGAGCTGCCCTAAAACGCTTCGCTTAGAAAAATTAATAACTCGCCTTTCAAGTCCTCTTTCCAGAGCCTGCACAACTGCAATTGAAATGATAATTTTAAGAATTAAAATACAGCTGAGAAACAGCAACGACTTTATCAAATTATAAGTACAGAGCATGTGTTTTCCTTCAACCTTTATAGTGAAAATTATTTTCATATTAAAAAAATATCAAAGAACTGTTACTGTATTCCTGGGGTTTTAAAGAAGTAATGAGCAGTAAACTCCAGCAATTATTCCAATACATTATTAAATGTCACTGTTAAACAGCTGCACACTCTGAACAGGAAGAGGCATCAATTCAGGGAGGAAACTTTGGGCTGATTTCACACTCCTTCCCTGTGATGCCTGGATAATTTTATGCACAGCATCACCAATAAAAGTAGAGTTTTCTTGATATCTATTTGACTATGAGTTTAACCAAAAAGCTTTAGTACCACCTCGTGTGTTAATTCAAGCAGTAAACCCCCCTTTCGTGCTCCTAAATGATACAAAATCAGATCTATTATCACATCTCAGACATGATATTCACTGACACAAAAGGATTTGTGTTGCTTTACCCATCCATTACCTCAGAGTTTGCAGTTGTCTTTATCCCCAGCAACAATTACTCCAGCAGGGGCAGCTTTAGTGAAATGTCACACTTTAAACCCAAGGAACAAGATCAAATAGCCAAGATGAAAACTGCCCAGATCCTTTGGAAGGTCAGGGGGAAAGATACCTTTGGGGTTTTCTGTCAAGTGCTTTATTATTTCTGATAATCACAGTGGCAACATGTTTTATTTATTATATTTATATCCCAGTGAGTATATTGCCATTCCTACTTACAATCTGACATGTTAAACCCTACTAACAGGAAACAAAAAATGCAGTAAATTCTGATCAGTACAAAACCTTAGCAATTAACAGAAACCCTATTTCTTTCCAATAAAAATATAGTTCTTATTTTACTCCTAATTCCTACTTTCCTGCCATTTCACATCCCTCTGTGCACAAGGATGCTCTCCCCCTGCAAGCGCAAGGCCAGGCAGCTGTGGGAGCCGCTGGGGTGAGCACAGGGAACCCAGCTGGCCTCACGGGCCCCTGGCAGGGATCTTACAGGAACTGGGGGGAGGATGGTTCCAGAGGCATGCAGCTCCATCGAGACACTGACAGAAAAACCTGCCCTGAAATGAGGTAAGTGTTATAAGATTGTTGTCTGAGGGAGCACAGATCTCCTGAGGGGAGGTGGTGGTGAGGCTGGGGCTCTTCTCCTGGAGAAACAGCTGCAGGCTGCACCAGGGGAGGTTCAGGTTGGATATCTGGTGAAATTTCTTCACCAAAGGGTGGTCAGGCCCTGGAACAGACTGCCCACCGTCCCTGGAGGTGCTGAAAGAACAGCCAGAAGGGGCACTCCATAAGCAGGGTTGGTGGGCACGGTGGTGAGGGTCAGAAGTGGAGCTGAGGAGGTGGAGGTGTTCCCCAAGCCGAGGGGTGCTGTGTTTGTGTGGGATACCCCCGGGGTGCCAGCAGGAGAGGCAGTTCTCATGGTGACACAGGGACACTTTGTCTCAGGACTCACTCAGCAATTAAGGAGAAATTTCTCACACCCCCAGAGCTGGGTGGTAGCTGAGATTCCTGCGATCACAGCCTGCTGGGGATAACAGGTGTTGTTAACATGAAGTCCAGGCTTTGTAATGTAAACAAATCATTAAAATTGTGGAAACAGTTATAATCCATTTTATAAAAACATCCTGAAGTCCTTCAGAGGTCACTCACTGTATGGTATGATCAGGAAAGGAAGTGATAGTGCCTAAGAAATACCAGACAAAGAACCTTCAATTGACCTACAGGAAAACTGCAGAGATTTTAATGGAAAAAAATGGGATAAAGGGAAAACAAATAGCATGAGGAGTAGAAACTCAGAATAATATTAAAGCAATAAGAAAAATCAGTATCTAGCAAGAATCAGAATGTCAAAAATTACTTTTCTAATTAATAAATTGAGGAAGTGTAATATAAATAAAGCCAGTCAGGGAGGATGTACTGGAAATTGATCCTGTCAAGCCAAATTGACATCTTATTTTAATGAGGTGATGAGCTTGGTTGATAAAGGTAATAGTGTTGTGGTAATGGGTGTCTGTACAGCATCTGAATTGCAGCACATCACGTTTTAATTAAGCAAGCAGAACAATGTAAGGTGCAGGTAATAAACAAGCCGAGCACTAACGAGGTGTGTGCGTGGCTCTGCTGTGGCTCTGTGAGTCCCAAACCTCCCACTCCAGACACTCTGGCTGCCTGGGGCCAGCAGCTTCCATTGCATATGGTCCTTCCCGGCCTTCTGCCCCCAGGTCACAGCATTTGGGCAGCGTTTTTCAACTCCAGACAGCAGGAGAAAAGCTTCACTGTGCTCTCTCCATCTCAGATGCCACTGTTGTGCACGGCTTTTCCATTCATTCCTTTTTTTTCCCAAAGCAATGTGTGCTCTCTGCCTCTGGTTGTTTGAACCACATTTCCCCAAGTCCAGAGGATTTGTGATGTTTATCCCCTGTTGATTTTAACAGCAGAGGATCCACTCTCTTATTCCTTCAGTCTTTGCTCTGCAGATCATTCATGCCCCAGCCATGCACTGGAGCAGTGTGCTGGGGAAGTAGAAGAGAGGTCCCAGAGGAGGCTGCTGCACCAGGACACAGAATGCCAGCACTGTGCTCTGGGGCAGCTTTTCTGATCTGCCCCAGCACCACTGCTCCATGGCTTCTTCGAGCCATCCTGACACCTGCACTGGTTTTCCCTGAACTCCTGCACTCTGGAGTCTTCAGCAGCTCAGTGCTCTCAGACATCTGCAGTTTGCCCTTTGGTCAGGAGCCAGGAGTTGCCTTTGCCTCTCCCACCCTGGAGAACCCTCCCTGGGGCCACCAGTGAGGGGGCACTGCTGGGGCAGCTGTGTGGGTGTTGGTTTGGGTACCAGGCTGTGGGTTTGGCACGGGCAGGGTCCCCCAGCAGTCAGCTGGGATCGTTCCTGGGCACAGGACCCCCGACAAACCCAGAGGGGCCACGGGGCTGCAGCCTCAGCTGCCCTTGGCACTGTGAGGTGGCCAGGGCTGGCAGGGCCGGGCTCTGCTGGCTGCTGACAAGGGCAGGGAGCACGTGTTGGAGCATTTTCCTCAGGAGAGGATTCCAGCACTGAACACAGAGAGAAAGCAGGAGAGCAGTGTGTGGGGAACACGGCGTGGATGGTTCCTCCCTCCCTGCTTTGCTTTGTGTCAGGCAGTGACCCTTGTCTGACAGCACTGCTCTGCCTGTGGAAGGCACTGAATGCAGACAGTGCCCACGTGGTGATTTTGGTAGTGTACAATATCCTTAATAACATATTCATTTAGTGTTTGACTGATGTGAAGTTATTTCATCTTCTGGCTGGCTGTTTTCAGATGATGAGTATGAATCAGAATCTATGATTATGGCAATCCATTAGACATACCCCAGCCTTCTGTCTCTCCCATTCTGAAGGCTTTCTTAACACACTCACACATATATTTATAAATACACATGTGGCACTGTTTATTTATTTAATTGAGTATATATATTAACTTGTATTCAATTTAATATATGTGTATTTATGTACATATAAATGCACACAAGCACTGGTGTCAGAGCAGCCCTGCAGAAATCCACAGGGCACAGCAAACTCTTTTGTCTCAGGGCAAGGGGGGGATCCTGCCCCTCTGCCCTGCTCAGGTGAGACCCAACCTGCAGAGCTGCCCCAGCCCTGGGCCCAGCTCAGGAGGGACNGGTTGGAACTGGATGGGCTTTCAGGTCCCCCCACCAAGGCCATCCTGTGATTCTGTGATCCAGTGCAGAATGTCAGGCAGGGATGTACGGGAAGCACTGGGAATATGCAGGAAGGTTTCATTCCATCCACAGCACACGTGGCTCTTCAATAAAATCAAAGTGCTGTCACTTTAGGGTGTGTTGCAAAAGGTGGGTAAGAAATTGGGATGTGCATTGCTGTAACAGGACACAACTGCCCTTAGCACCAAAATGCAGTTTGCAGCCATGCTGCAATGAAGACAACCAGCCCAGGATTTGTAGGAGAGGAGCAGCAATTCCTCAGAGCTCCTTTAGCCCTGATCTGCAGAGATGTTTCTGGAAACCTGACTGCATTCCAGGCTCAGCATCTAAAATCTGGAACACCCCAAACTACAGCTGATCTCAGTAAACGCTGTCCTTAAGGACTCTTAAGGCAAAAATTAGGAACAGTGTGAAGGTCTAATTTTCTGAATGACGGAGTAAATCATAACTGGAGGCAGTTGCTTAATTAAGGCTGTGCAACTAAATGACTTCTCAATGTTCTGGCAGTTCCAAGAATGCCAGAAGTCATTTCAGGTCAAAAAAACCGGTTCATTTAACCCAGAGTAAGCTGATGATGCTTCATGGCCACCAATATGTTTTTGTCCATCAAAACCCCAATATTCCCTTTTCAGCTACAGGTTCCTGGGGCAGGATGGTGGGGGAGGCTGAGCCAGGGTCAGGATAATCCCTGGTTTCTGCCACACACTTGCAAAAAAGGGAGATCACGGAGACTCCTCCTGGGAAAACAGGCAGTGAGATATAAGTAATGACTGATTTCTTGTTATTAAGTCATTATTTATGTCTTTTTAAGAAGAAAAATGTGCAAGGGTTTCTACTTGAAATATTGAAGGTAATTAAAGAAATAACTGACATCCAATTTTGGATTCCCTAAAGCACCAAGGATGTGTCTGGCTGTTGCACACACCCACCTGCCACCCCTCCATCCTCCACCCCTGCCAGCCTGGCAGCAGATGACTGCAGCCAGAGGTGGGGCTTGATCTGCACTAGTGGCTTATCCACAAACCTCCTCGATACAAATCATGGTCTGTGAGTTCTGACCTGGTTGGTGACTCCCTGCACCTGATGCAGAGGGTGGGAGGGGCAGGGAGGTGCCCAGTGCTGCCCGTGCCTGGCAGAGGGGACCAGGACACTGTGGGCTGTGCCCAGACCCCCCTGGGCTGCCCCACTGGGCAGGGGCTGGACCTGCCTTCCAGCCTTGGCTGGGCATTTCTGCTGGTGTCAGTGCTCTCTGTGGGCTGTGGAGGGTAAAATGGAAACCAGGCAGATTGTCCAGCAGCGAAGCAACGATGGGGAACCCATACTTGGTCAAGAAACAAACAGAAAGGGTAGGGAGAGGTGCTCACATGTGAAAAGAGAGGTGTTTGTGATGCCTGCCTTAGCAGTGTTCTTTATTCCTGGGCAAATGCCGTGGCCAGCTGATGTCAGTTGCCTGCACCAGATAGAATCTGCCTTGGAGATAAATGGAAAATCCTACACATGCCAGTGACAGCGATAACGCCTCTGGAGAGAGGCCGAGGCTGGCAAGACTCACGGGTGACCCCAGTAAATGTCCTGTGATTAAACTGTTCCTTTGGAGCCGGCCCCTCTCCAGCCTCAGCTGAACGTTCCGCTGCTGCTGAGCTGGAGGAGCGGGAGGAATTCCCAAATAAGCCCTATATTCCTGTCCCCCTGGCAGGCACCAGTGCTCAGTGCTCCATCCATCCCCTCGAGAGGCACTCGGGAGCTCAGGGGGATTGAGGGAGAGCGTTTTCACTCGGAGCAGCTCCAGGAGCCCAGCTGGCAGAGCGCTGCGCGGATGTTGGGGCTCGCACCTGCGGGGCGAGAGCTCCTCCGCAGAGCTGCTGCCAGCAGCACGCACTGGGAGCAGAAAACCAGCAGCAGCGAAACCACAGTGCTCTGCTGGGAGAGTTCCCCATTCCTCACCCGGCCCTTGCTCACTGCCCGGGATCATTTCGTGTTTTTCCCCTCAGTGACGTGATCCGATTGACCTCACCTCCAAGAAACTGCTCCCTCAGAGGAGCAGACACGCTGTCATCGGCTTTAAATAACTCTGAGCACTGTACCAAAATGGCATGTGTTGCTATAAATAGTTCTCACACCTTTCCAACAGTCAAAGGCTCCGTTTTTAAGAGCTTTGCTACTTTTTTCCCTCCAAAAATCGGTGATCTGAAGGTCAATTTTAATTTCCTGTGCGCATCAAATGAACTCATCCCCTCTCAACCAGTCACTCGTGGCTGCAGGGCAGACCAACATAATTCTATTTCCACCCTAATTCAGCAATCTTATTTTTCATGAGCTTAAGTCTCATTGACTTCAGTGGACACTGAGCATTACCTTAAATTATTAATGCAGTTAAGTCGTAGACCGAAATGAAACCCTGGTCAGGAATATTGAGAGCCACTGGCATGAACCCTTAGTTATGGAGGAATCAGTGCAAATCGTGGGTGTCATGGAAACAGAATGGTTTTCTCAGAGTGTTTTACAGGGGTGGGGATTTTTGTTGCATTTGGAAAGAGAAGCAAAAGGGGTCTGAGGGATGAGAGCACGAGGTTAATTTTGTGAGCTTAGTCAACCCCTTCGACAAAACAAAGAACTTCCCACAAAAATTAAATGTACAGCCAGGAGACGGCCAAAAAGCTGAATTTATGGTATGTGACAGGAATGTGATTTCTCAAGATAAGGATAAATAAAATTTTAGAATATTTCAGCATGTCTGAAATGTAGCATTATGAGCTCCATGCATTCCACGTTTTCGGGAATCACGTGTTGGGTGCCTGCGCTGCCACAGCTCACACACAAACACTTCCTTACTCTTTTCTTTTTTATGTACTCACATGACAGCACTGAAATAAAATTTCAAATTCACATATCTTTACTACATCAAACTTGAAACTGCACCTAAAGGATGGCTGTGACAGATTAATGGCAGCAGCACTTGTGGTGAGGATATGAAAAGTGATATTCTCGCCTATATCCCATGTGCATATTTGAAATGTAGAATGCCATAAATATCCTTTGGAGATGCTGGCTTGTCTGCACGGCTGCTCTTCCCAGGCCACACAAAATGGATTTACTCACATCCCAGTCTCCTTCTCACCCCCAACCTGTGCAACAAAGATGCCCAGAGCTTGTGTGGCTGCCCCCCACTCCCAGAAACCACTTGGAGTTTCCATTATTTTTACCTTTTGCATGAAAAAACGAATGTTCTGCTCTGCACCAGGCAAGAGAGACCCTCAATTTTGGGCTAGAAGCTCTTCTGGTCATTTGTTCACTTCTCAAGCAGCAGGGTTTTGTCACAAACTCATTTTCCAAAGCACTCCCTACATGTTAGTCTTAAATTTAACCTGCAGAATCCAAAACAGATTAATTTGACAAAATTAAAGTACCGAAAAGAGAGAAGTAGAAAGAAAAACAACTTCAAGGGATGTGCGAGTTAACCTCAGCCATTTCCCACTTTAACTTAAAACCTCATTTAGCTCTTAGACTTGTCACATCAGCGTGACCTCAATTAAACCCACTTATTCCTCTTACACGGCCCCTCTGCGCTTGCCTCTTTGTTTTACAATGCAAGCTGAGATAGGATAAAGAATAATTCCAATTATTCCCCGTGTGTGCCGGCGGATTAGGGATGGCATATGGCCTGGTGGAGGGTGTCTGGAGGAAAAGGGCCAGCAAAGCGGGTCTGGAAAGCCTCTCCCTGCCCTGTGCCAGGTGCCAGAGCCTGGGCTGCTGCACTGACTTGCAATGAGGGGAGGCAGCAGCCTGGTCTGGGCTGCTCATCCAGGGGACACGGCTGCTGAGGCTCTTGTCACCCAGGCTGTGGGGCCAGACCCGCCCTGGGCACGTCCCTGCTGCTCCTGGTCTGTCAGGTACCAAACCCCAGGGGTATCCCAGCTCCATCCACTGCCACAAATGTCCAGCAGAAGAGTTTCAGTCTCTTTGCCCACCAAAAGAATAGATTCAGTATCTGTCAGTGGCATGTCACACACACACTCCACAATACTGAATTTTTAAACAGGTTTTCTGCATAAAAACATTTTACTTCTAATAGTATATTTTTACCCTGATTTCCTCATTAGGTGTGCTGAAAAACAGCAGCTCTGACACTGCCCTAGTATAGGAGACACTGTAGTGACACCAGCAAATTTAAAAGGCTTTAAGAAGCCACCCAAAGCAGCTTCTTTTAATGTAAACCAGCAGAAACCCACCAACAGAGTCATTGTGATTTATGCTGGCTGCAGTCCTTGCCCACACTATTTAACAGCTTTTATTAAATATTTAATTATTCTTTTGAATACTTTCCTTGATCTCTGCCCTTTTCTCCTGGGATGGGTTCCCAGGCAGCCAGCACTGACACTACTTCTATAAGAATATTAAATGTTTATAGTGATTTTTATATGGGATGATCTCAAAGTGCTTAAGACAGTGGAAGGATTAGTCACCTCACCTTTGAAATGGAACACGTCCTCCTCGCTGCTCGGAAAACATTATTTACTGCAAGTTTTTCAGGTCAGAGCTAAGAGTGAGGGGGACATGCATCCCCAGAGCCAGAGGTGAGTCATTCAGGGCAGGACAGCGAGGCCAGGCTCATGCTCCCTGCAGGGAGGTGCCACTCTGCCCTGAAGCACAGAGCTGCAGCTCCTGCTCGGCCACACAGGCACAGGGTCCAGCCAGCCCAGTCCCAGGACGTGCTGAGTGGGAAGGAGCCACAGGGATCGCTGGGGCCGCTCCTGCACCCGACTCTGGGTCACTTGCACTGTTACAGGCTGGGCTCAGTCTGAGGCTAAATGATGCAATGCCCTAAACGGGTGGTTTTCCTCCTTTTTCAGCTGTAATTTACTGCTTTGAGTTTAACTGAGATGCTTTATTTCTTTTTTTATGCAATCCAACACCTTCCAAGAGTGCCCAATTAAAGAAGAAATATTTTTCTGTGGGCACAAACTGCAGTGACTGCGGTGTCTGAGAGAGGCTGCCCTCAGCCCTGTCCTCCTGGCTGGGCAGGGAAGCGCCCAGCTCCCCTCAGCCAAGCACCTGGATGTCCCTGGGCTGAGCCAGCCCCGAAGCTGTGGGGCAGGGCTGGTTTGGCACATGCTGTGCTCTGATACACGTGCAGTGAGGGGCCCCGTGTTGGAATAGCCACATTATTGTCACAGAACCGTGGAGGGGGTGCCTCAGCTGGCCACAGCCCAGCACTGGTAGCACCAGTGGGCTCTGCACAGGCCATTCCCTGTGACTGGGACGTGATGATCCTTGTGAGTCCCTCTCAACTCAGAATTTTCTGTGACTGGGGGTTGGAAGGGACCTTCAGAGGTCACCTAGTCCCAACCTCCCTGCCATGGGCAGTTCTTTGCTCGTCCTGGTTTTCCATAGAGTGTTCCAGAAACCCAAGGAGTCACTTTAGGAACTGAAATGCAATCTGGCTCCTGGAATGTCCTCATATTTTATTTAAATGACAAAATGGATCTTAATTTTTGATATGCACAATGCATATTGATAGGCCAGGATGCTGAGGAGAAATTGCCTTCTGTTTTCAGCAAGGAGGCCTGTGGGCAGGGGGTGGGTGTGGGAGGGCGTTTGTGGGACCTTCCAGCTGGGCACAAACCCTCCTGCAGCCATGGGGACACTCATCCCTTGTGCCATCACCATGGGGACCGGGCCTGCCCTCGCATGGCACCGTCATGGGACAGGAACGCTGTCACACTTGTCCTTGTCCTCCGAGATCCCTGGGACTCAGGAATCCCTGGGATTCGGGACAGGCTGAACGACATTGAATCATGAAACCCTTGAGGTTTGAAAAGACCCCCAAGATCTTCAAGTCCATTCTTTGACAAACTCCCCCATGCCCACTAAGCCCTGTCATAAAGTGACACTCTGCTTGCTCCTGTCCCCTCCCAGGGATGGTGGCCCTGCCACTGCCCAGGGCAGCCCTCCCTGGGCTTGGCCACCCTTTCAGTCAAAGAGCTGCAATTGTTTTGGAGGTGCTGCTGCTTTAACCATGCTCCATGCAGCAGAAGGGTGGCATCCCAGCCGAGCTGGAGGCTCAGAGCACTGGCCTGGCTGGAGCCCCCACCATCAGTGTCCATGGCACTGCCCGCTGCCAGTGCTGGCAGTCAGTGCTGACAACGCCTGCTCTGCTGAACCCGCAGCGTCCACGCCACAAACGTGGGGAGACAGCACGTGGGGAGTGTCGGAACCCAGGACATCCCTCTGGG
>VYZP01045052.1:0-28886 GCA_013400635.1 Hypocryptadius cinnamomeus
CAGAGACACTCTTACATCAGGACAAACACACCTCGAAGGATGGTGGCAAGATACCTGCTCCTTTTGGATCATCAATGCCCACTTTCATTACTTGCTGCCAATTTTCTTGCATGACTATTCTTGGTGAAAATCCTGTCGTTCTGGGTAGCCATGCAGACTCTGTAATTGCAAGCTGGGAGCTTGTCTGGTCTCCTGATTTGAGCAATAGGAAAAATATATGTTGTTTCCAATTATGGGGAATTACTCTTCCTGCAGCTCCTCTCCTACCATGCTCCAAGCAGAATCAGGCCTATGCTTGTCTTGAGATCCATTTTTTCTCTGCAATTACACCATCAACAAGACATAAATGCAAGCTACTGGCTTTACTCCCTTAGGCATTTTCCTGCAAGACCCTCTCTGCCCCAGTTCCCTGAAATCCCAAGGCCACCTCCCTAAGCTTTGTTTCACTTGAAACATGAGCGAGGGACAACTTCCCTGCATGTATACTAGAATACAGCTTCTGAACTTAAGAGAACTGCACTGTCTGCTTCTATGTAGCATCTAAGAGACTGACACCCTTCTTCACTCATAGCTCTTCTGTGCATGAAGGCTTATTTCCGAAAACACAGAGTCATTATTTCAAGTGTCCTAGGTGTCTAAGACCTTGGTAGCCCACCTTTCTGGACCTCCTTGATACCTAACTGAAGTAAGTTGTATGTTGGAAAGTTCTAGATGGGATGCAGGGATAGCAAGAGTACAGCCTGCTGCTGCCATGATTTTCATTGTCTTCCACATATCCACATATTTTATGATAAAGCTGTGTCCATTTCCATTACTCCAAGCAGGAAGCAGATGGGTTATCGAGGAAAAAACAACAGGAGTTCCCAATTGCACAGGTGCAGCAGATAAATGCCTGAGGGGAGCAAGTGAAATCCACCTAAAAGGTAAGGGCTGGGTTTAGCTCCCTTCTTCATGCCTGCTCTTTCCGCAGTTGTATACACAGCAGGAAGCAAAGCTGAGATTGGAGACAAGATGAACAATTCATGATCAGCTATGCCCTCCACCTCCTCTCTTGTAAAACTGGTATGAAACGGAGATTGTTGTCACAAGGGTTGATTCCCATTACCCAGACAGCTTGCCACAACATGCACAAAATGACTTGGCGTATGAGAAACAGAATAAACTTAAATCACTGATTCAGACCAGGTAACAGAGTGACTAGAAGAGCCTGGAAGTTATGAAAATGCTTTTTCATATATTGAACAGGCCCCTGCTAAAGGTAAGGCAGAATTACGTGCAATAAGGTGACCCTCAAGGTGAAAAGATAACGTGTTGTCAGGTAGGAATACACTGGCTTTCACTGCAACTTCGCATCTGTTTTCCCTACTAGTGAGGGTCAGAGAAGTTACTTGCTTATGCACAAGGCAATGGTGGTTTCAGAGAGGTAAAGAGAACATGGGTCCCAGCAACCAACCTAAATGCTCTCCCAGTAAAGGAGCAAATATTTCTGGTCTGCAGCCCCCTTTATTGATGATTTTTGTCACCTGCATGCAGAATAACAATTCTTGTAAAATTCATTTTGTCCATTTCATCTAAGAGTTAGGCTGCTCTTGCACTATATCAAAGGATGGGGTTCTCCTTTGCTGACCTGCTAAAACAAATAGAATAGCTCTGCTTCCACATGTGTATTGCTCTCAACACAGTGTTTGAGCAGGAGACCTGAAATAGTCACCCAGTCTATTTGGGATATCAGAGGAGGAGTTCGTAACCCTGTAACACTAACAGCGGCTCGGGGTTTCTGAATTATGAACATTTCCTGACTGCCACAAACCCAAATGTCATAGCTGAGACTATCCAAGTCAATATTGTCCAGGAGGAGAAGAAATCATCTTTGGTGAAGACAGCAATTCCCACAAATCTCTAAAGGGCTGCAGCAAAAATTTCAGCTGCCCTGTGTGCTTGTAATTATAGCTCTCTGGTCACTGAAGGCAACCACTACGATGCACACAGACAATGACTACTTAATTAAAATCACCATGCATCTCAAACAACAAATAAAAGGATGGCACTGCTCCCAGAACAACAGCCCTTACCAAAAACTGATGAACACAGGAAGAAATTTCCCTTTCAAAAATTCCCTCATTAGGAATTTTGAAAGGGGGTGTAATGGAAAAATGTCTCATTGAGATGGTGAAGTAAAATTATTTGAGGACAAAACATGGTTCCTCTGGTATCCCACAGGGAAATCCCTACTTTGATGGAGCAGTAATACCCATTTTCATGCAACTCAGATATTGTATGCAAATCTTCTTTTCACTGAATGCTAATGGGTCAGTGGAAGCAGCTTCAGGTCTAATGCAATTCATGGGCATTTTTGACTGGGTAACCACCATAATAAGTCCTTGAAGTATGAAAAGTTTTAGTGACCTTCCCTTCCTTCCTCCCATTTCTGAAGTGAACATGGGCTGACACCCACAGATGCTGCTTCCCTTCAGTTGCTGGCAGAAAAAAAAAGTCTCACTTTCCTATGCATTTACAATTTGATTGTGAGCGTCAGGCTCTTTAATGACTGCTGGGAAGTGACCAGGGTCTTTGGGGTCTGAGGAACTCTTCTGTGAGATGCGACAATGAAGCAAAGAGTTGCCATATAAATGTCAAATTCCCTCCCTGCATTAATTCCACATCAGCATGTCTTCCAGAACTTCGAAGTTTTTACACTAACCCTGAAAACTGGTAAGAGCTCAGGGTACCCGAATACAGTACAACCTTCTCTGCAACACCAATTATTTCTGGAAAGTGCTCAAAAAACTGTGTAGAGCCTCCCAGCATAAATCATGAAATGATGTATCCATTATTCTGGATAATCCTTAACAGCAGTTATAAATAACAGGCAACTACACTTCATTACCTAGTGCCTACTACAGGTAACCTCCAAGATGATGCATATAGCTTTCAGGCACTGACCTTCTTCTACTGCAGCCTGAGACAGATAAAAAATTCTGTCTTCATCTAGCAAATTGCCTTTCTTCCTAAAAATAAGGTGAATTTTCTAGATTATGTCACACAGAAGAAATTCTCAAGCTTCTGTTTTCTCTAGACAAAATTCTCTAGAGCAAAATTCTCAAATAAGCTACTTTTTCATCAAGTATTTTTTCTCTGTATTTTTCTTAAAAATATATTTTGGATAAGGAATGTTAAGCAGACTTTACATTCTCATTCACAAAAGTGTACAATAGGGAGTTTATTTAGCCTGAGTAGACTATTTGTAGAAAATCAGTTCATTAACTTTCCCTACTCTCATGTTGCTACTAACTGGCTTTGGTTTAAATCCATGCCATTCAATGTCTTTCACTGTCTGCTGCTGAAAAGAAGAAAGCCAGGATTTGGTCTGTGGGCATAATTTAATCACATTTCCACAGCTTCAAATAAAAGTCTCTTGTTTACCCTCATGCCCCATACACTCCTTAAATATCTCTTTATACTGCCAATGACTCTGTTGTAAAGCCTCACTGTAAAGGTGGAAACACCTCTGATCACAGCTGAATCTGCAGAGAAAGACCCATACAAGGTTCATCTAGAAAAGAAAAATAGATCACAAAGATTTTAAGGCATCCAAGCAGAAGCTATGATTGCTTATGCTGGTTTCCCTCTAAGCAAATGTCTGGTGAGGATCTCCATGCATTATTTTTCACTTGGTAAGAACTTAGATTAGAATTACCAAGACTGGGATTTCAGCAGAATTTGTTTTCCCTCTTTACACATTTTAGTTGTGGATATGACAGGCATGTTCACCTCAAGAAATACAAAACTTCCCCAAGACATAGCATATGAAGTGGGAAGAGGAAATTGGATTTTCTGCAGTGGAAAGGGAACAAACTGGTCTGGCTGGTTAACGCAGAGCAATGGCCAGGATCCACAGGGCTACCAGTGCTAATTCTGGTACTTGAATCATATCCAGCTTTTTGCTTGTTATTTTCAAAGCACTGGTAGAAAAGACCCAAATGAAGGAATTAATACACAGAGCTGGGCTTTGTGTTTTAGTCCTTACATTCTGGATGGATTAGCAAATTGTGTCAGAGTCTCAGTGCCTCACACCAAAATATTCTTACTGAGGCTTCCTCCCTGTGCCTTGCGTGTGGCAGCTTGCCTGCTGGCCCCGAGGCTTTCGGCACTGACCTATGTGGCATCCCACCCGATCTCCTCATGTCACAGGGCTACGCTTGGCAGTTGTACTGTGCAGGGATTCTCTGCTGCTGAAAAGCACTTCTCATTTGTGAGATAAATTAGCTTAAACCCCTTTCTTTATGCTGTTGTCCAATCTAGGCCATTAGCTAAGGATGCTCACATTGTCTAATGCTCAGAGATCTGCTAACATATGTGGCAGTTGTTGGAGTCACAACTACTTTGAGTCCTAACTTCTACATTCAGGAAGAATGTAATTGTACATTCATGTCTGGTTTTACAGAGAAAGGAAAGAGGAAGAGAACCTCCCTTACAAGCATAGTGTGATGCAATTCAAAGTCTGAGACTTGCCACCTCCTATCTGCCAGTGCCCTTCCAAACTGGTGATGCTAATGAGACAACACACCAGTTCACAAACCACCATTCTGGCTAAGTTTTCCTTTCTTCCTGAAGCAGCTGTAGAAGGTTGGGTTCCTCTTGCTTTTTGACCAGCTCTGGTGATCTTACACATTTGCACCTTGTGAAGACCCACACAGGTCTGAGGGGGCACGAATGCCCCTCTTCACTTAGGGGGTAACTCTGTGTCTATCACAGAGGACGGTGGAGCTGTTGGACATGCCATTTCTGCCTCCTCTCCAGTCAGTCAGGGGAGTCACATTACTCCAACAGAGAACACAGAAACACCATTGACCATAAATGAAGAACTTGATCATGACTGAGAGAGTAGAAACATCCATGTGCTTGGTAGAAAAACATGCTGTGATCCAGGTATGTTAAAAATCCTACCCAGCCTTGACTGTGGCATCTTGCTTTTGGAACACATAAAAGAACTGGCTTCACTTCCAGCCAGCTTACTTCTGGAAAGCTTATTTAATCTGACAGGTGTAAGATCACATGCCTCAACCCTGAACCTTAGCAGTATGCAGGAGGAATTACTGCTATGTCATTCCTTTACGTCAAGCATCCCAATGCTCTCTGTGTGAATAGGAACAGCTGGGATATTGTACTACTTATTGCCTAACAAATTCATCTGCTGGCCTTCTCCCTTCACCATCAAAGGCAAAGACCACTCTGATCCTGGCAATACAAAAAGACCCCCAATGCAGCTTTTCATCACCATCTGGTCACACCAAGTAAGGAGGAACTGGTAAGCACACAAAATCTGTGACAAGTGCCTGACTGCTCTCCAGGAGCAGACTAGCTGGAGATCCTCAAGGTAGGATGCTCATGACTGCAGGCCACTGGCAGGATGCAGAGGAGTACACAGTGTCAGTCTGCTGTACTGATTGGGGAGACCCTGGGCAGAGCAACAGAAAAACACAGCCTGGATCTCACTGCCTTGATGCTTGGGTCCAGAACACAAATCCATGAGATTGGGTGAGATTGATTTAGAATCTATGAGATTCATGATGAGACGGCAAATTTTTGAGAGATGGCAAATTTTTGCTGTGCCATCAAAGGTTTGTCCCCTTCAGAAAACTGCCTGCATTTTTCTGTGATTTGCATCCCTGCTGTGAAGTGTATCTGGGAATTCACAGCTCCAAGGTCATCTCAGTGACACATATGCCCTGCTCTGTAGTTTGTGCAGGTTCGTCTGCCCAGGTGCTCATGGTTTGTGGAGATCTGAGACAGCAAAGCCTGTATAGTTTAGAGGAATTTCACACTTATCTGACACACACCTGAGAGGTTTATAAAACTGTAAACAAACCATTTGAACAGCTTATTAAACAATGAGTGTACCAAAAAAACCAAAACCAAACCATGCAGCTAACAGAAGAAGCTTCAGGGATGTGGGTTGATTCCTGCCTCTTCCTGCCCGCCTCCTCCAGCCAGAGTAATGTGGCCTCTTCTACTGAATGACATCTACAAGATGTCATGCAGGTCCTGTTTAACTACTCCTGTGCAACTCCTCTGTCTTTATCTGGGTGTTCTACAGACCTCTGCATAAAGGAGGCCCTATTATTCTATAACAATAGATTTTGAAACCATTTCTTCTCCTTCTTCCATGGAGCATTTCTGTCAGTTTTGCTCTTCCATTAACTTGAAAATGCCTCTCTGCAGCAATTCCTTCTATGAAGCTAGAGGAGGTTGAGGATGCAACTGCAGGCACATCCCTTCTCAAAAATCATATTCCCTCTTCCTTCTACCATCACTCGATCTGGACATAGCAGAACACATAATTTTGCACACATGAACGTCCTTAAGGAAGGGCAGATCCTTCTCTGAAGCTGCTTCAGAAGGCTTAGCACACTTCCTTAAAGCTTTGTCTTTTTAAAATGGGTAGCTTAGTCACCTCCAGGGATTCAGACAACATAAAGTCAGTGAATAGTCATCATCTGCTGTAGTCTTCAACTCATTGCTGTGCACATCCCTGTAGGTGTCCCTGTTGAAGGATCTTACGTAATTCAGGTCTGTGTGAAATGTATGTTTCTCCTTACTCAGCAACTGGATTAAGGTGAAAAATACAGCAAGTTGTTATGGTTTGTAAACTCTGATTTCCTGCAGGAGCTTGTAGAAAAAACAAAGGTCTCAATTTCCAAGCTGGCTGCACTGTTCAAACAATGATAGAAGCCATGACAGCTTGCAGCAGAGCACCAGGCTCCAAGGAGTATACACCACCACCCTGGCCTGTAGGCTCTCTTCTACCAGGAAGGTATCCAGAAGTGAGATCTCTGACCCTTTATATGGAAAGTCCTCAAGAAAAGTGCTCAAAAGGCAAAAGATGCTTAAGTACATTGGCCAAAAGTTATGCAACACACCACTTAAATTGAAGCACCTGCCTCTCATGCCACAGTGTAAGGTTACATTGTGAGAATTCAACAGAAGATTTGCTCCATGCTTGCGCTAAACTATGTCAACAACCATTTTCTATACTCTCTCCATAATAAATGTGGAAGTAAAAAGCTGTCTTGTTCTATAAATTATGATTAGTGGGTTTCACTCTTGCTGACCAGACTGCTCCATGGTTTCTGAGGTGATGCTGCCTTTGCCATAGCAGAACTAACTCTGCCAGTTTATGAACAGAAACATGTAAGTTCTGGATATGTTACTGGCAAAGGTGGTCAGAGATTCTGTATTGCATTGATAGAGTGATTATAGTGTCTCTTTTTTTACCTAGAAGTAAAGGAAAAAGGAGAGAGGTAAAGGACCAACAGCTCCCCACCTATCTTGTGAAGGAATTATCCAGAGTAAAGTAAAAAACAAACCTCCTATTTTTATTTGTTTAAAACCAAGCTAAAATTAGCTTTTTAAGCCTTTCTTCACTTTTTAAAGAAAACTACTGGCCCTCCATTCAACTACTTACGTCTTCCACACAGATCTGTTTTCTCCTTAATGGTTGTGCTGCTACCTGAAAAACTGGACCACTGCAGAGCCCAAATGGGACATAATTACAGGCTTGGGTATGGTATCTCACACAACTGAATCACTTGTCTTTGCAGGGACCTGCAGAAGAGCATGTAAAGCCAACACCCAGGGTCCAATAAGAAACAGGGATGGCAGGAGAGTCTAGCAGGAGTGCTGGGAATTTATTTCCTGGTAGAGAAGAGGGATTGAAAAATCCCTCTTCTCTGTGCATTAGCACTTACGTTATATGTAATCAGTTACCCCTCACTACAAAGAAATTCAAGAGAAGTTTTTCATGGCCTGAATGTTAGTGGACCAGTCATCCTGCAGAGACAGTAGCTGCTGAGTTCTACACAAAATTCAATTCCCACAGCTCAAGTCAGTACCGCATTTGACAGCAAGTCCCCAACAGGAAGGGACCAAATAGTTCAAATGAAAAAAGGACCTGGAGGCCTAAGTAAAGTCTGGTCAGAAAGATATTTCAGTTTTTGCCAGCTTGGCAAACCAGGATTTTATTCCAGAAACCATAAAAAATATTAAAATATTCACTTTTTGTAAGATCATTTAACAAGAGAAGCGTCTCCATCCTTGACCACTCCTGATGATCACTGCTGTTTGTTTGGTGGTCTCTCTTAATCTCTTAGTCCATGGCAGAGACAACACAACCCACTGTATCTTGACTGAACTTCCAACTGATCCACCACCAGAGACAAGAAACTTCATTTACACTGCAAGCTCTTCGTGGAAAATACAGTCCCTCTGTTCTGTAATTGCACAAAATCTAATTGAAAGAGGTACTAATTCCTGCCTGGGATTGTTATGTTATGACAGAAACAGTCTCACAGACCGACGTAAGCACTGTGCACAGGAATTCTCCACAAAATATATAGATTCCCAAATCCTGAGTCTGGCCATATTGAAAACTTGCATTTTGTGATTTCTTTTTTTTTGTGTCTCAGATCTTCTGACAGGTATCTTGCACAGATGTAGTGTCATGTTTCTCCAGGAAGGAACAAATGTAACTTACCTCAACCTTGCCTGCTGTCACATTTCACTGTGTGAGTACAAGCACAGTGGAAGCTCAAGGAAGAGCACATAGTGTTTGTCATTAGGTGCTAACTGTATTCAACTGTGCTATAGATGAACACACAAAGTCAGTATGCTTTCTAACTGTCAGGCATAAAGTTTCTTGGCAGGGACAAATGATTTTCCACAAAGGGCTACTCAGGATTTATAACTTATTCAAATGATTCAAGCTTTCTTTTTTTTTTTTTCTATTGAAGGACATGAGTTTGACACACTACCAAGCTCTCAGTATAACTGCTAAAGAAAACTTTGAGAATATTATCACCAGGATTTTCAAATGGCTTCACCCATTACCTCTAATATGAACAGAGTGAGGTCACTATGCGCACATCCCCAGTTCATGTTCTTCCAGTGCATCAGAATAAACTTTACAGCCTACATCACTGATCTGGCAAGCATCTGTCTCCTGTACCACTGAAATCATCTGTAATCTACTTTTGACAAGGCTCAGCCTGCCTGCAAAATCAGTGCTCTGCACATCCCCTAGAAATAACATATTTTTCCCATCAGAGCAACTAAAACGTTAAAGATGACAAGCTGCAAGATTGGATACCGCATACCACAAATTAAAGAGGGCACAACACTAAGGTCTTACAGCAAGCTGAGTTTTGCTTGACCTAGCATGCACAGTGCCACTACAATCAGATCACAGCAAGCCAGCTAGCAGTGACACTATTGAAGCTCCTGTCCCTGAAATGCTGGGTGTTTCCCAGGTATCCCTCCAGTCAAGCAAGAATGAATTGACAGAAGTGCTCCAGCCTGTAGACAGATCACAGTGAATTCACAGCCAAGTAGGTTGTTCTGCAAGGTGAAAGATGTAGCCCGAAGGAGTGGTGCTACTGAACAGTACAAGCCATTCTACCTGTGCTCTCCACAGTCCCCTGAAAATCAAATGTACAAGTAGGGATGGGAAGAGGGAGACCTGTGTCCCCTTTTTGCTTAGCAGATAGCCTACAAGAGCTTACAAGATGGACACCTCAAGGTCAAGATGCCATCCAGAGGGACCTTCATAAGCTCAAAAAGTGGGCCCATGGGAATCTCATGAGGTTTAACAAGACCACATTGAAAGTGCTGCATGTGGGTCAGGACACTCCCAATATCAACAAAAGCTGGGGAATGAACGGGTCGAGAGCAGCCCTGTGAGAAGGACATGGGGGTGCTGGTGGGTGAAAGGCTGGACATGACCTGGCCATGTGCACTCACAGCCCAGAAACCCAAATGTGTCCTGGGCTGCATCCAAAGCAGTGTGGCCAGCAGGGGAGGGAGGGGACTCTGCTCCACCTGGAACCCTGCATCCAGCTCTGGGGTCCCAGCAAAAGAAGGACATGGACCTGATGGACTGTGTCCAGAGGAGGCCAGTCAGATGTTGAGATGGATGGAGCACCTCTCCTATAGGAAAAGGCTGAGGGAGTTGGGATTGCTGAGCCTAGAAAAGAGGAGGCTGCAGGGTGACCTAATTTTAGCCTACCAGTACCTGATGGAGTCCTACAAGAAACACGGAGAGGGACTTTTGACAAGAGCATGCAGAGACAGGACAAGGGGGAATGGCTTCAAACCAAAAGAGAGTAGCTTTAGATTAGATGTTAGAAATAAATTCTTTACTGTGAGAGGTTGTCTTGAAGTTCTGGATGTCCCAATCCTGATAGTGCTCAAGGTCAGGCTGGATGGGGCTCTGAGAAACCCGTTCTGGTGAAAAGTGTCCCTGGAATGGTTGTTGGGATGAGATGGTCTTCAAGGTTCCTTCCAACCCAAGCCATTCTACGACTCTATGATTCTATGAGTCCCATGAGCATGAGATGGGGGTAAGATGTGCTGGTAACAATCAGTAACATTACAAGCTCTTTCATTACTCTAATGTCTGAAGTGGCAAACTGCTGGGTTCCATTAGAGGAAAAAGTGTTTTGTCTGCAGATTTTTCTGCTACATTTTCTATGTCTGGGTTTGGTGTGAAGAAGGACACTCAACCTCTTGCCACCCTCCAAACAATCCAAACTCAAACTGTCTTCTATGCAGCTTTTGCTAGTGAAAACAAAACATAAATCATCATACTCCCCTCAATTATTGTGCTATGTAGGCAAAATGCAATTTGTAATTTAGGCTTGTACTGGATACCACCTGAAAGAAGAGTCTGAAGAGAAATAGCTTTGAGTCTATTTTCGCCATATGTCATAGAAAGCATCATAGTATCAAGGAGCTCCTTCTGGAGGTATGTCTACACAAAATCTGGCTTGTGGTTCTATGACTTATATAAGCCTGCTCACCCTCATGGTGAGCAAGAGCACTCAAAACCACCACTGATGAAGCACTTTTGTGGAAAGAAGGGAAAAAAACACCAAATGCCAGAATAAAAGGTACACGTCATGGAAGGGAGATTTTCAACCAAAGGCTAGGAAAGCAGCATTTTTCCACCAGGTGCCTCCAGGCCCCAGATTTGCTCTATTCTATACTGTGGTAAGCATGAAAAAAGGCAAGACCTTTCCTTGTATATTTCTTTCTGCCAAAGCAATTCTACACAGCCACACAGGCTCCCTTACAGCACCTTTTCCTCCAGAACTCATTAGACATGGCTGTCACAGCCCTTATTATAAAGGAAACGTACTTATTCATCACAACTCTGCAAAGCACGTAGTAAGTCAGTAATTTGTCTCTAAGAACTATGTAGAAGAGTAACAGGCAGCTGGAACACAACAGAATCTTGTTTGCCACCCACAGAATATATAGCTCACTCACCATAATCTACTCCTTTTCTTCAGTAACTTCTACTTCAATGGCAGATAGCCAAGTGAGAATCCAGAGGAATTATTTTTTATAAATCACACTTCTGCTCCAGTCTTTCAGGCATGAATTACAGGAATTTTTTCTGGCACAACAGCTGGATCCCATGTCCTTTCCCTGGAGCAGGAGTGTACCCCATAGCACAATTGGTCATTTAGTTCTAGATAATACCTTGCTAGGCTGTCATCACATTGAAGGCAAAGAAGCAAGAGATTGAGGATTCTCTGCTTTTTTGCACAAGTTATTCTTGTATTGGGAAGTTGCAAACAGTGAGAAGAGCTGCTGAAGACCACCCTGAAATCTTTTCATCATAGAGCAGCATGGCCGAAGGAAAATATCCTGAGGTATCAACACCACAGAGAATTTGATCTATGAAGGGGAATCACTGGCTGCATGTGAACTCCTAAAATTTCTTTTAAAATAAATTCTGACTCCCAGAGTCATGATTTCTCTTCTGGTCTGCTTTGGGAGCTGCATGATGCTATGCTGTTCCTTGCATTGTAAGGTTTTATGTTAACGAATATAATACATCCAGAAAAAAACCAAGCATAATTTCTTCTGCATCTTTCCCCACATTATAATTTTTTAGAAACCAATGTAATTAAATAGGTTAGAGTAACTGGTGATCCACAGAGTCTGCTTCCTGCTGTTGGTTTATCACTTCTACTATTTTTGAGCACTCTTTTGAGAACTGGAAAGATGTTTTGATAAAGATACCATCTTCTAGGCAGGGATACAAATAGTGAACCAGTCTATTCATATTAATGTCACAAGAACGACCACATCCAAGCCAGTATGAGGCAAAAGTCTCTGCAATGCATGTTTTCTGTTTGTTACCAACAATTTAATCTATTTGTGTGAGACAATTAAGGGATCAAGCTAGACTCTCAGGCCACGTATATCACATTTTAATCCTGCTGCCAGGGTTTAGGCCTCAAGAATGTACTTTACTGGAAGATGCCTGTTTGTTTTCCTGTAACTAGCTGTGGTCAGAGCTGGATATTCTATAGATCATGTGGCTCACATACCTCCTGTAAGTCATTTTGTGAGCTGCATTTTTCAGCAGCAATCTCAAATAAAAATTTCCTTAGGGAAAAAAATCCTGGTCTTGATGTGCTCATCTTAGTAGATATCTATCTTAGTAGATGCTTTTTGTGTTTGAGGGCCTTCAAGTTTTGCAAATGGTAAGATGGTGAACCCTAAAGCAATTTCAAGCACAAAAGAGTCAGTATAGACAAAAAAGACTATCAAATACTCTTGGATTACAAACATCTGCTTTATGCTCACATCTCAAAATAATATTTTTCCTCGGTCTATACTTCTTCCTAGTCTTCAGGCAAGCCCTTACCCTAATAAAGCTTACTAATTGAAGAAAAATTGCCATGGACAAAGACACATTGCCTTTGAAGAGCAGCATGCGAGAACAACAAATGAAAAACTGATCAAGATGTGGCAGATTTCACAGCACCTGTTAATTTTCCCAATGGCCCATGCTATAAATCCTTTATTTAAACTAAAATTCGTTTTCAGTATTTATCTCAGTAACACAACTCAGGGCAATGGTTCTTGTGTAGCCTGAAGTTTACCACTTCCTTTTCCTTCCTTCTCCTTTTAGCTGAATAAAGTCTTACCCGTATTTTTTCTTGCTTGTTTCTTTTGTCCCCAGCAGTATGAACAGGTCTAATAAACTTTCCCTCATTTCCTACTGTCATATGGATATTTATGTGTTTATGAACCAATATGCAGATGTCACAAAAGTCCTTTTGCTAAACTGCAGATCTACTGTCCACCTATACCTCACCATACTATCAGCTCTTTTTTCCCTTTTTTGTATGAGCAGTATTAATCCCTGATAATCTGCTTTAAATGCTGAGAAGAATGACTGACAGTCTGCAATAGAAAATAGCTGTGCGGACTTCTGAATACCCGCCTTTGCTCAGAGACGTCTGATTTGAACTAAACACAACCAAAGACTGCATCCCTTTTTTGCAAATGGGCCTGTACTCACAGTACGTAAAATAATAATAAAATATGGAGCTCTAAAACTCAAGGCGTTTACTTTTTCTATCATGTATTTTCATCATGGCCCTACTTTGGCTGAAAATGCAATGCGTTAGTGTTCCTTGAGGACACTGAACAGTATTATGGCATTCTTTGTGGGCCACCCGATGGCACTAGTATCCAAAACACCACTGCCAGCCCACCATTTGTTTTGCCAAAAACAAGACATTGACTTTTAAAAATCAAACCAGCTGAAACAGCAGTCCCTTGGCACCCGATAACACTAGGTCTATCTCTGCCAAAATTGCACAGGTCACAGGAAAAGTGATGTAAACCACTGCAAAATATGTTACTTCATTGTTTGCCACAGCTGCACAGCAGAAATTTGAGCTGCACAATATCTTTGTGATCATACTGCTATACTTGAAAAGTTATTAAGAAATTGATTCATTTTGCCTAGATGTTGGATACATTCAACTCCCTGCGCACTGAGTTAGGGGAGCAGGGAATAAATGAAAGTAGCATGTCACTTTCTTACTTTCTTCTTTTCAGGTCTACCTGCTTCTGCTACATTAGTGCTTGGATAAAATCCTGTGGAGTTTTTTTGTAAGCAAGGATGACATTGGAATATGGTGAAATTATGCTGGACTGAAGTAAGACATGCAGCCTGATGCTGCCCATGGTCTCAATGGTGTTGATGGAGGTTCTCACAGCAAACTTTCTCACTTGGATTTGAAGAATGAGGAGCTATACTTTCATTTCAGTATTTTGCCTTAGGAAAGGTACTTGTTGTCTGATTCAGCCTTGTCCTCAATTTATTAATTAGAGATAAAATGGGAAATGCGGATTTTCAAATTTGTTTTTTACCCTGCAACATTGGAGACACACTGGAGACACTACAACTGGAACATCTCTTTTCAAGGACCAACAAATAGAAACAGTTTTAAATGTGGTGTCTGCAAAGCAGCCATGGCTGAGTGGCAAACTTGCTTCAGTATGTCAACAGATCAGGGCCTCTGCCAAGTGCTTAAAGCTCTGTGAGAAATCCATTATTTCCAATGAAACAGGAGCCAGGGCAGCAACATGCCATCCTTTTGTACTCACTCAACAGGAGTCATTCTCCATTTTCCTTCACATCACAAATAGGGAAAGTTGTCTTAGATTTAGTATTATCAGAATAGATGCTAAGCCCAGAAAATGCTACATTTCAAACAGATAACCTGTCTTTCAGCAACTGCTTTGCCTATAAAGAGCCAAACGTAGGAGCAGAAGGAGAAGGCAGGAATGGTGAAAGAGAAGACGGTAAATAGCAGTTAAAACAGACAAAAGGGCTCTGTTGCAGAGTGCAAATGAAGCACAGCTGGTTTACAGCTGCACTGTATTCCCCTAGAAGGTAGGGCATTGGGGAAATGCCATAATGCTTTCCTTACTATCAGGATGGTACAACATACTGGATGGACTGAATGGCCGTTTTCTCTGATGCCCATAAAAATGATCAATAAAAAATCCATCAGTTCCCTGCAGCTTTGTGCGTCCTGAGACAGGCTGTCATGCGTAATATGGTAGGCAGACTCTGCTGCTCTGCTTTCAGGGGATTCACAGGCAAAAGTCTTGGAGTAACACCCCAAAATCTGATTTTGAGGGCAGGCCAGAATCATTTCAGGCAGGAAATTGAAAGCAAAGATGAGAGTATTAAAGCTGGCTGCAAGGCAAGCTGGAACAATTGACAAGCTTTAACCCTTTAACATCAGTGGGCTCGAGCCCACTCTGCCTGTCACTTTCTTAAGCTCATGGTTTCAAAACTGGCTCTATACAGTTTTTTGTCTCTTCCTTCCCTTCTCACCTGATGAATTATTGCATGAGCCTCCTAAAGACTGCACACAACTACATCATTACAACTCTTTCCCACTTTTTTTGGCCCACACATTCATATACATTCATATACAGTCAATACCTCTATTTCTAATTTCCTCCTTCCTGTGATTATAATTGAAATCTACTGAGATAAGATGGAATGGTTATGAGTTAAAAAGCTTTCAACAAAAAGTACACTGCTGTTTGTGTCCCACTTGAGGAAGCTCTCGAGCATTTGTGTCAGTCCCTCGTCTCCCTGAGATAGGTGTCTGGCTGCTGCATGAAATGGGGACATGATCTATAAAATACAGTGGCACCAAATCTGAAAGCAAGCTCCCTGTATTTACATTTATTGTCTGAGATGACAAATGAAAAATAGTACGAGTGAACAGTAACTATGTCTCAAACACAAAAGTCATTGTTTGTGCAGTGGATGAAGCACAGCTTTTTAAACTTTTGCATCAGACTGAAGGTTGGAGGCTCCTCCTTTGAGCTATTAACACCTTAGATCTATTCCTGATGTGATACAGTAGTCTCCTTTTAACCAGGCTCACGTATGACAAATTCTACCAACTACAAAAAGCTTCTAGAAGTGACTGTGAAACAAAGAATGTAATTTTTTTCCCACCAGGAGTACATCATGAGCCACCCCGAACGTAGATGTCAACAGCTTCTTTGCTGAATTCTCCCAGAAGAATCAAAGCTGGGAAAAATCAGAAGCACCAGCTTCCTCCTTCTGAAGTTGTGCAACAGCCTTTGAGGTTTTGCTATTAGCAGCCTCCTTTTGCAAACTGTTTATTCCAAGGAGCATCCATTCCCCACATTAAGGCCAGCCAAGGGCTTTCTTAAGGCAGCTGAGCCATTGCCATCTCTGCTGGAAGGGCCCAGACCAAGATGCAACTTTGGGATTACTGTCACAGGCATGTGTTGTACATGTGGCACAAACCCAAAACCTAACTTAGAATGTTGTAGTGCCAAGGGAAGCTCATGTTTTACTCCAAAGATAAACAACTGCTTTCTGGTCATTTCCAAAAGCAGAATATCCATCTCTATGCCCCACTAAGCTCATCAGGGAAATAACTGGCTTGTCTTCCAACAAGAAGTTACACATATGCTAGTAGGTTACATACCTAAAGATGAACTTCAAGGCTTTTTCCTTTGTGCCTTTCACATACTGCTATAGCTGTTTGTACAGCACAATAAGTGACAGCAAAACTTCAGGTAGGCTTTGTGTTTTTCACTACAGTGAAAGCACAGGCTTGAACACTTCCCTGAAAATAGACTTTTTAACCTATATTAATTGATTCTGGAATAATAAAAACCCCACACCCTTCTTCTTAGTTGCTTCACAGATGAAGACATATAAAGAGATTTCTCTAACTTAATTTCTCTGTGACTAGGAATTAACTGAAACAGAGCTGGAGGTTACTGTATGAGGGGATGTATAGTTGACCTAAATAGTGTTATTTCATAGAGATGTGATGCTCCTGGAGTGAGTCTAGCATGAAGTTACAAAGATGGCAAGAGGAATGGAGCATTTCTCTTATGTGGAAATGCAGAGGAAACGAGTCCTCTTCTCCTTGGAGAAGAGACAACACAGAAGGGACCTCACTAACATCTATAAATATCTGAGGGCAGGATGTCAAGAGGAAGGAGCCAGGCTCTGCTCAGTGATGCCACACAATAGGGTGAGCAGCAGAAAGAGGAAGTTCCACCTGAACATGCAGAAGAACTCCTTTACTGTGTGGGTGACTGAGAACTGGAATAGGTTGCCCAGAGAAGTTGTTGAGTCTCCCACACTGGAAGTATTCAAGTATTATCTGGACACAATCCTGTGCAATTTGCTCTAGTGTACCCTGCTTGAGCAGGGAGGTTGGGCTAGATGACCTCCAGTGGCCCCTTCCATTACTTCCATTACTTCCATTACTGGCCACTTACTCATCCCATGATTCTGTGGTTAGGGACAGCCATCTGGAATCAGAAAGGCTTGAACTAGACTGTAGGTTGACAGACCAACACTTTTTCCACAGATATCATGCAAAGAAGATGTCAAACATCTATCTATGCATGAAACACATTTCCCTATACATAACAAAAACCATAAGGCTCTTTCTGCTATTCAGCCTAGGTCCCAGATCTTAAAAATGGGTGCAACTACTGCAAAGACAGGGTATTTTTTTCATCTTCTGTATCAAGCTTCCTGCACTGGTTTAGCTTTGCAAATAATTTCCAGCAATCAATCAAAAGACAAGTCTGCGGAACACTACCTTCTGTTTTCCAGATATTTCCAGTCAAATTAACACTTTAATTTGTCCACTTCCTATTCTCCTATTACATTATTTGGGGGAGTCCACGTATGTTGGGTAAAAGCAGTGATGAAAAGGGATGGTGGATCCACAAATCCTTCAGCAATCATTTGAACTCAGATCATTTGAACATCATTTTATACACAGACATACCGACAGCATCCTCACAGAAAAGAAAAAACTAAACTTCTTTCCTTTATATAGTTATCTTATAGTTATTGTCAAGTGTATTGTCTCCCTTTTCTCCTTTCAATTTGTTATATGGGAACAAATAGTATCTATCAAAGAGTTTAATTTTTAAAAGTGATTTTTTTCAGAAGATTTTATAAAAATTTATGCAGTAAATACAGAATATTCCAGATACATTTTGCCTGGAACCTCAGTTCTCACCTTCCAAAGCAATGGTCACTTAAAACCTATGTGAATGTAAGTACAGGCACATATCTGTTTTCCAAAGGACTCCACTGTTGCAACAATTACTGCTTTCCAGCTGCTTGCAACAGCCTTCTTTGGTCTGCAGTTGTGTATCTGCTCTGAGGTGTCTTTTTATGTGTAAAGTCAGCCACCTTGGTTTAAAGGAGAAGATGGGTTTTTCATTCCACCATCTGGGGAGGCTCTAGCAAAATACTATCCAGAACAGTGGCTGTTGTCACCTCCTCAGGGCTTCAGCTGGGCCTGGAGCAACTCACTATATGTCTCCACTCCTACACACTTCAGTTGCATTTGTGCAACATGATATAAAAGCATGAGGTATTCTTGAAATTGCTGATCTTAATCCAGTCCTCGTGTCTCTATGTGGGTCTGCTGGACCTACTATTTGTGTATGAATTTTCCCTACTTTGGTTCAGCTACAAAGATCTTAACCTGCATTAAGTTTTCCTAATTATGATTTTTAAAGGATTTAACTCTTCTACAGTGCAATATGAGCACAGAGAATATGATCTTCAATCAGTACCTAAGCAGTATTGGAGTCTCCTTTACAGCACAGATGTGTATCACTGTTCAAGGCATGGCTTTCCAGTGTACAAAAGGAGCTTGCTGTTTCCCTCTCCTCACTCTCCCTTTTGAGTGTTTGCATAGTGCATTCAACCAGCCAAAGTGATTAAGAGAAAATAACAGCTGGCCAGCTAATAAATGCCTGCTCCTGGTGTCTTGCAGAAGCCTTCTGAAAAAAGCTGGAGATCACCGTCTGACACCATGTGCGTCTGCAGCTCCAGAAGTAGAGGGGTGTGGGCATACACTGCACAGCTTCTGGCTAGCCAAAATGCAGATGAGATCCTCTAAACACATTTTCAGACACCAGTCCCTCGGATACCATAAAATGGCAAGTCTGCTATTTCTTAATGAATACTCCAGATTTAAAATAATTGAGCTTTCCTCTATTAGCATTCCAGTCCTATTAAAAATGAAGCAAATTTTATCTTGATTATGGTCTGGGATTCATAAAAGGCTGGATTCTCTTTCCTGCCTGCCATGCTTTTTTAGCAACTGCCAGTTCCTGTCTATCAGAAAAGCAAAATTACATTGGAAAGGGACAGTTTTGGACCTACAGTGTCACTGGCATATGAAACGTCGTTTGTTGTGGGGTTCCTATGACATTCTGACCCATCCATTGCTCATGGCTGGCCAGAGTCATGATGAGTGACATCTTTACCAGACCTGATGGATCTCATTGAGCTACGAGATAGTTATATGCAGCTACATGCTACTTTTAAGGTTTGTTTTAGAGTGTGTGTCCCCCTTAGAGGACACCTGCTACAGCAGACTGGCAAAACAAAATGATCTGTGGGTGATATGCAGCCCACAAATCCAATTTTCCATTTCATCATATAGTTCTTTCACAGTAGGGCAATTACCTTTGTGCCTATTTTATAAGATGAGCTGACAATGAAGATCTGAACACAATAAACACACAGTATGACTTAAGTGGGGGGCCACTGCAGGAACTAAAAATTAACATTTTAATTTTTAAGCTACTCCATAAGGCACGTTTGTGTTTCATCTAATGAACATTGTCTGCTCAAATATTAATCAGAAATAATGAAAGTATTTAAATAGCAAAATATTTAATCAGATTAAAAAGAATTATGAACTTTTACTTTTTGGTATAAGTGTTTCTTCTTCATTTTTGAAAGGACACTGCAAAGTTTTTGAAATCCTGTGGAATGAGAGGAATTCTTGTCCTCTTACCATGTCTAGTCACCAGACCACATATTTCAGTTCAAGAACGCACATAAATTACACAGCCCTTTCCTGCAGCTGCACAGAATAATAAAAGGAGCTGCAAAGAATAATTTATTCATTTTTCCACATTCTCAGAAAGCACCGATTTTTTCCCCCAACCAATTAGAAATTTTTGTCTTCTTTACATTCTTCTCTACAGAAACCTTTCTCTGCTTTCTGACAGATCACTTGGCTGTTTGTGCATTGCTAACATCTTGTTATGGTGGCTTCTAAAACCTAGTCAGCCAGCTGTGAATGGCAGTGACTTAACTGGTTCAACACAAAAAGAAACAACCCTGAACAGTCCAATTTTCTGAACTGCATGTTACATATTTTTGTGCCATGACTGCCAGCCCTTGTGATAGTCCCACAGGTTTTCCAAGACCTCTGTGCCCAGCACAGACACCTTAGCAAAACTCGTTGGAACTTGCAGAAGTGCTATGATGGGGATGACAAAAACCACTTTTATTTGCTAAACAGGTGGCTAGAAGAGGTTGCTGATGGCAGGATTCCTCAGTAAAGAGACAGTTTGCAGTGGTGTCATGGTTTGACACTGGCCAAATGCTGGGCACTCATGAAAACTGTTTACTCTCCTCTGCTATAGCTGAGCAGAGGAGGGGAAAAAAACCAAAGGGATAGTGAACTGAGATAAGGACTGGGAGAAATATTTTAAGGGCAAAATAGGCTCAAATTTAAAGGTATAAAGTAAATTTATTATTAACAGAGTCAGAGAGGATAATGAGGAGTAAAATAAGCCTTTAAAACAAATTTTTCCCTCAGCTCCTCCCTTCTTCCCACACACTGCACAGGGAGACAGGATGTGGGGAAGGGCAGGGGGTTGGTCAGTTCCTTACCCAATATCTTTTCAGTTTGTTCAGGGAGAGAAGGCTTTTCTTTACTGTGCTGGGAGTACCTCCCGGGGCAAAACGGTTTTCCCAGAATGGCTGTGTTGTGGGTCACTCATTCAATGGGGTGCAGTTTTTCAAGAATAAGCTGCTCTACTTTGGAAGCAAGTGCCATTTTTCTCTGTCTCTGGAAGCACGGGCCCTCCGTCTTCAGGTCTCCCAGTGGATTACAGCTTTTTTTGGCCTCCACTCACTCTGTTGTGGGCATCTTTCCCATGGGCTGCGAGTGGACTTCTGCACTCCCTGTGGACTTCATGGATTACAAAGGGACAGTTTGTTTCACCATCATCCTCATCAGGGCTTGCAGAGGAATTTTGACTCTGATGTTTGGAGCACCTCCTCCCCCTCTTTCTTTTCACTGAACCTTCGTGCTGCCATGCTGTCTTTCTCCGCATGTTCTCACTTTCTCCTCTTTCTCTGACTAAAAGAAAAATTGCTGGTTTTAGGTACCATTGTCAACAAGTTTCACCAATTCAAAGATTCTTGCAATGTCTCGCAGTGCTGAGAGGTAAATCTCGTCCAGGCTCTGTGGCAGGGAATCGCTCACCATGCTTCTGCCACCGCCCACACGGTCTCCCCCACCACTGTGTAAGTGTCTGTGGCCGCCGCGGCGCTGGTGCTATTTAATGCCTCTCTTCATGTGGGGCGCCAAGAAGGAGAAATCGCCACCACTGCCATCCCCCCTGCCCTTCTGCCCGCAGCGCAGTTGTCCACAGGTGGCCAAGCAGGCAAAGTTTGCCACAGGCCATGCCACAATGGTGGCAGCAGCAGTGCATCACTGTGCGCTGTGCTGGGATGCCCCAGTGGTGGCGGCTTGCCATCCCTGGAAAAACTCACTGCATGCTGTTTTGATTTCCTTCTTAAATATGTCATCACAGAGGCGTTACCAGCCTCTCTAATTGGGCCAGTGGCATGTCCATCTTCAGACCCATCAGAGATCGGCTTTGCTGGACACAGTGGATGCTCCCAGCAGCTTCTCACAGAAGCCACTTCTGTGGTTTCCCCTGCTACTAAAACCTAGGCTGTGTCCAAATCAGCACAAGTGGTCAAACTCTTGCATTTGGCACAATGAGGTTTTTTTACTGAAGGAGCTGCCCACCTTGGCTCTGTACTAGTAACCAGTCAAAAGAAGTGCTCTTAGAGGATTTTCACGCTGTGCTTTCAAGTATTCGCAGGGTAGGTGAGCAGTCACTTAATTTTGTGTGACAGGTAGTTCATAAGAATGGTCTAGCCTTTAGCAACAGGGCCTTACATTCTGCACAGGAAGTGCTGGTGCCCACCATTTTCAGTAAGAATAGAGAGCCATGAGACCTTTGTGAGGCTGTATATGAGTGCCTACACACAAGGGTGAGTTGGTCTTACTGTTCAGCAATTTCCAAATGTTGCGAACCTCACCTTCCAACACAGTGTACCTACCATCTTGATGTCGCTGACCTAGTGCTACCCAGCTCAGGCAGGGAGGGGAACACTGAGGATAGCAATACCCACTTCAAATGTTAGATAACACCTCCCTAACACAGCCCTCTTTGATTTGAGTGATATGTTCCCCAACAAAGGGGTCTTAGCCTCTTTGACCATTGACGCTTCAGGTAAAATTAATACCTGAGCATTTCTGGTATACCATCTCCCTCCTTTTTATCTTGGATAAATCAAAATACCACAATTTTTGCCTGTCTCTGTGCTGTGCCCTGTTACCTTCAAATCCTGCAGACTGGAGATAGTGCCATAGTCTACAGGACAGCTTTGAAACACTGCCTGGTTGGAAGTTGTCTCAGTCTTTATATTTCACCATTCTGCATTACAGCAATGATCAGAGGACTCTCAAAACTAGAAAACAGAACTGCCCAGTTACCTAAAATTTCTTACAGACAGCACATTATACTTTTCTAGAGGCCCCCTAAAAGCAATGAAATAAGGGTGGCAGGCTCAAAGAGCATTTAGACCAAAATTTGCTCTGGTTTTAGAAAGGAGAGGTGTGATTTCTTATGGGACAGATGAAAACACAATGCTTATTCCTACTAATTTCATCTCCCTTCCTGAATAAGCAGATGTCACATGGTATTGTCACAGATGCAAATCTGAAAAACCTTCCAGTGCCAGCTTTCTCAATATTCAAGCAACATTTTTGTGACAGCATTTTGGTGGCTTTTCATGGGGAACAATTGTGTGTTACACCAGGAAAGAGTAAATTCTTCCTGCATCACATGTGAAAAGTAGTAGCTAACCCACTACTCTGGGTTAGCTCTGCAGACACACAAAGCTATCTGATTTTTTGTAGGCAGACATAAATTCTCCAGTTCTTCTCTATCATTTGCATGCTTCTGCAGTGCCCTGTGAAGAGTCTCACATGCAATGTGCCATCATAACAGCTATTTTCCAAGTCATAGTGCAAGCAAAATCATACTTTTTCACGCTAAATAAATATTATGAGAGAGAAAAGTGCATGCAACCTGTTATGAGATGATAAATTGGAGCAGAGAGCAAAGGGCAGATATATTAGCTTAACAGGGCACTGCTAACTTTTATAATCAAACTTATTGTCACCATTTAGCTGAAGTGCAAGAGAAATTAATTTTTTATTTTGCATCTTGAAATTCCGACTTACTCTAAAGCACCAATTAAGCTTAGGAGTAATATGTACTTTCATCTGCACTACAGTAATACCAAGAAGCACCAAATGAGGAGGCAAAACTCCAGATTCATTTATAGCAACTATCAGATTTCCACCTGAAAACATACAGCAATCTTTACTCATACGTAACTTCCATCATTCTGCAATTCAATTGTATTTTATCCTGCTAAAGTTATTTTGTAAGGTGTGGTCAACTATGAAAGGAGTCTTTGGTTAGTGGTAGCTATAGGCTCTCCATCTTAACTTTGCTTCTGCTCTCAGTTTAGTTCTCAAAGAGTAAATTTCTGATGCTTAACTAAACTTCTCTTTGCTAAAAGCAGATCATATCCTCTGCAGATCTGCCAGTAAAAGTCTTAAATGTCACTGTGGCCTATGCACAGGAGGAATATCAAAACCACTATGGCTAGCCCTGTTTTGCCAACTTCTGTGATTTTTAACAAGTTTCACAATATTTCCTATTTTTCTTAAAACCTTAGCTGTACAGTTATATGACTACACGGGAATCTTAGCTTTCGTATTTCAAAAGGAATTTAGGAGTCCTTATGAATGCAGGGAAGAGGTGGAAGTATGATTGAACTGTGGAAAACAATGTTTAAAGTACATAAAATATTACAATGGGTTTTGTTATTATCTGTATTTTACAAGCCATAACTCCACTTCATTATGGAATCAACACATAACCATATTCTTCCATGCAAACCAGTAAGAATGAACATCCTTCTTTTACTGCACTGTGATCCTTTTGTTCCCCTACGTAGTGGTAATGTTACGACTCCACAGCTCCAGCTGGGCACCTTGGTGTGCATAACAGTGTCACAGGCAGATAATTTCCATGCGATGACACTTTATTTTCTAAATATCTTTGCCATCAGCTTAAGCTGATGTCAGTAACACATTGTCATCAGGAAACAAGGATGATAAGTTTAAAGCAATAGAGTTGCCAAGGAAGTGACTGAATGCAAATTAAATCTTAACTCTCACTCAAATATACATGATTTTCTTTTTCAAATGTCCGTAGCATTTTTATAAGTCCTCTGTATCATTTTACAATCTGAAGGTAGAAAAACCAGTAGTTTCTACAAAGCTTTCCCTCCCCTCTCTTTTCCCTTTAAACAGTACTTATGAAATTGTGAGCTTGCCAAGAATTTCCTTCTGGAATAATTTCCTTTAAAGTGTGATATGAGGAAGATTTATCTGGTACTTGCTATGGACGGTTCTTGGAACTTGTAGTTGATTCTTCAGAAACAGTCTGAAGAGACTGAATTACTGGGGGTAAAGAGTTTAATGGCAAGTAAGTACATAACCAATATATCTTATTTACCCTTTTCCAAAGAAAAACTGAGAGACAGAGTTTCAAATGCTGGTAAGAGAAACAAAAGTTAAGTTTTGAGTTAAAGAAAGATTTAGGAGAAGAGCTGAATTTCAGTCTTGGCATTTGCACAGACAGACATCAAAGAGGACAAGAAAATGAGAAGCTGGGATAGGGTGTAAGGATGGGTACATTTATAACTTTCCTTTAGGTTTCTAAAACATTTTCTTATAGTGTGGAAACAGATGGGATCCACCCACCAGGAGTTTATGTCGACATGTTCACTACATTTAGAGATATATTATGAAAATATAACCCATCTCATACAGAAATGTAAGGAAGTAGGGGCACAAGAGAGTCTGTATTTTCAAGGGTGCATCTTCAATTTAAACCCTTTGCTATTGTATGCTGAATGCTGAATTCTACAAATATGGTCAAGAATTTGCATTCTGCAGAAAAACTTCAATTCAGGTTGATCATGGGTGAATAAAAGAAACATGACAAACAGTAAGGATGTTAAAAATGTCCAAGTAAAGCCATACAGAGGATGAAATAGGAGCTATACAAGCTCTTAGTTCTCTTATCAAGGGGAAAGAAAAAACCCTTAAAGTATGGCACTAACAATGGATTTTTCCATTATAAGGTATCTTTTGACCACTGTACATTTCTACTGGGTGTTTTTTTATGCTGCATCAAGCTGGGTCTTGATTGCCATCCAAATATAACAAGGCTTGAACTATCAAGCAATACTCGCAAAAGATGGCTTTATTTGCCTCCATTACAATCAGTTGCCATGCTAGGGTACACCACTGGACTACTACAGTGCTTAGTTCAGAGACATGACAATGTCAGATGTAAAGAAGAAAAGCAGAAAAAATCTGATGAAGTCAATCTGGTGATGAAATACACAAGTTCAGTCACATCTGCAAACAGTTAAATCTCTGGTGCTTGGTAATGATATATCAAGTAGAGGACAAAGACTAAATCTCTATGGATTCATTGAAAAGAAAGAAGGTTTAGAAATACTTTTCTAAACAAACTGTTAACAGCATGTCTTGGCCCACATGGAGTATTCAGTGGGAGTGGCAGTAATACTTCTCTCTTCCATTTATAAGAAATTCCCTGTAACAGAAATAGATATAGAAAAAAAAATCTCCTTTTCTGATGTAACTTTTGCCAAGTAAAAGTCTGCCATAATGATCTTTTCTGCTGTCCTGTGCTGAACAACTGGCATTCAGAGAAGATACATATACTAATAAAATAGGATTCTTTTACCACTGCTTATTGTGAGCGTGCATCCTTGCTCAGCAGCTAGCTGGCTGACAGTCCTGATAACTGTTGGTGCTTGAAAACACTCTCTTCCTGCCATGAGGATTGCTAGGAAACTAGTGCCAACACTTTCACCTTTTTGGTTTTCCTCTCTGAATCTTAACAGCCTTAAAACCCTCAAAATTTCCCACCACCAGTCCAAGATCACAGCTTGAAAGTCAGAGGCAAAAATGATCCATACTGCTAAGATTTTTGAAAATATATGCCACAGTTATGTCATTTGTAATTACTTGGACAGAACAGTTCTATACAGCTGAAAATATTTCCGCCTCTGCTTCTCCTTTCTAAAGTAATTTTTTACTCACGGCCTAAATGATTTTTTTCTTTCAAAGGGTTATTACTTGTCATGGGGCAGTAGCTTTGAATATGTCAATAGAAAAGGAGAGAAATCAAGCTAGATCCATAGGTGCTGTTGCCGCAGAGATGGAAAGGCAAGTTTCCTAGGTCATGCTACACTGAGAGGGGATGTTCTTTCTTTGTTTTCCTGGAAATAAAGAAACATGGTATTCAGAGAATCATAGAAATGGTTTGGGTTGGAAGGGACCTTTTAGATGATGTGGTTCCAACCCCTCTGCCAAGTGCAAGGGCATTTTTCACTACATCAGGTTTCTCACCCAACTAGGCCTTGAACACTCCAGGAATGGCGCATCCACTGCTTCTAGGGGCAACCTGTGTGGGTGTGTCACCACCCTCGCAGTAAAGAATCTATTCCTTATGTCTTTCACTTTAAAGCTATACTTCTTGTCCTATCACTACCTACCTTGGTAAAAACTCCCTCCCTATGGTATTTTCTGGGTCCCCTGACAAAGGCGAGGAAATGACAATCTGACTCCATATTTTTAGAAGACTAATGCATTATTTTATGATATGATATGATATTATATTAAAGAATACTATACTAAACTATACTAAAGAATACAGAAAGGATACAGACAGAAAGCTATAAAGATACTAATGAAAAACTCCTGACTCTCTCTTCAGAGTCCAACACAGCTGGCTGTAATTGGCCAATAAGTAGAAACAATTCACATGCAACCAATGAAACAACCACCTGTTGGTAAATAATATCTAAACACATTCCACAGCAGCAAAACACAGGAGAAACAAATCAGATAATTATTGTTTTCATTTTTCTCTGAGCCTTCTCAGCTTCCCAGGAGAGAAATCCTGGGCAAGAAGATTTTTCCAGAAAATATGATGGTGATATCTCCCCACCTCTCTTCCCTCCTTAGGTACTGGAAGGTGCTATAAAGTCTCCCTGGATCCTTCTCTCCTCCAGGCTGAACACCCCCAATTCTCTCAACCTGACTTCATGGGAGAGGTGCTTCAGTCTCCCAGTCCTCTTCATGGCCTCCCCTGGACTCGATCTAACTTCATGTCTTTCTTATGCTGGGGGCCCCAGGGCTGGACACAGCACTCCAGATGGGCCTCACCGGAGAGGAGCAGAGAGGCAGAATCTCCTCCCTCACCTTGCTGGTCTCACTGCTTTGGATGCAGCCCAGGACACTTTGGCTTTCTGGGCTCTGAGTGTACATTGGCAGGTCATGTCCAGCCTCTGATCCACCCAAGTTCTTCTCCCAGAGACTGCTCTCAATCCACCCCCTGCCACGCCTGTACTTCTACTTGGGAGTGCTCCAACATATGTGTAGGTCACAGCCAATGCTGTAATACATATTTTATGAGGACTTAGCAGCTTCTTAACTCTATCCCTTATTGCAGAGATACTACAAAACCTGCCCCTATGCCCACCATATTAGACTAGGCAAACTATTATAGTGATCATGAACATCAACTAGATGGAGAAAAGCCATTTCATCAGGCTGGATGGAGGTTTCCTCTTTGCACCAGATGCCTCTGTACTGGAGTCACCATTTAATGCAAATTCTGGTCCTCAGACACCTCTGAAGGATCTCTGAAAGTGTGTTATTGGTGTGGCTGCTCACATGCATGGTAGGAGTAACGAAGAAAACTGATGGGTTAATTGATTACACACGCTGTAGCCACAGAACATACATGATATGGCTGAGGAACAGCAGTGCAGCAAATGTAGGAAGATTCAGTCCATTGATGCCAGCTAATCAAAATGCATGAACGCTCGACAGAAATAGCTCTGCTGAAGGCCTTGCTGGCATAGCCTATGAAGGTGGGGCAGATCTTGGGCACTAAAGGATCAGAGCATCCTGCAGACAAGCTGCCTGTGCCCACATAGGATCTTTCAGCACCCTAAACAGAAGCAGGTCAGTGGACTGTGTCTTTCAGTGTAGTGTGGGAATCTTTGACCACAGCAGTTAACATGGACATGGGCACTGGGATTCAGTGTGGGGCCTGCCACTCGATGAGTGAAAAGAGAGTTCAGCTTCTTGAATGTCTTGGGTAAATGATTTCACCTTTTAGTGCTCATTTCTCATTTTCCCTGCTCTGTGCTGTGTTGGAGGCTGACACTGGGCACATGTTTGCTGTTTTGCTGGCACGACCAGGGTGTTGAACTCAGCTGTAGACCAGCCTGCTCTAATGCCAGTAATGAACAATAGAGATTCATCTTCTCCACTGCCAAAGCAGAAAGAAAACTATTCTGAAACTATTCAGGAGGTGTTTAATGGTGTTTTGTTTGCCTCCTTTGTAGCATCAAGCTTCATCAGCTGCTGGAGACAGAATAATAAAGGTCTGGGAAGCACTTGTGCCTGAAGTTCCATCTTAAAAGCCCCCTTTAGGCTTGATGTAGATGGTTTTTGCACTGCTTCTGTGCCATAGTATCACAACCCACATTTTGTAGGGAAGGATGGGGCGACAAGTTCAGGTGGCATGAAAAAACCTGTAACTCTGTAACAAACCAAAACTATTGGAGAGGGGGGTTTGATGGGGTTTTTTTTGCAGCAATGCTGATGCCTCGAATGGCGTGCTTTTTATTCCTTGTCACAGTCCCGGAGACGGACCAGTGACAAGACACACTGAGTTCATGC